>JAQFZO010000316.1:0-28011 GCA_034695885.1 Geophilus flavus
GGATGAAACGCTGGGTGTCTCGAAAAGGGGGTGAAGTGAGGTGAACGAAGCGAGTGCACTTACGCGTGCGCTAATTCGATAACCACCTCGTTGCGCCGCGTTATTTATGATGGACATTGGTCGAGTGAATGAAAAAGAATTTTTTAAAAAATAAAAAAAATTTTAAAAATGATATTACGGATGCCGAGAGGGACCATCAACAGGTTTTATTTATTTTATTTTATGACGTTGGATAATTGACATGTTTTATGATTGCGTTGTAAATTAATAGTAAAACGAGAATCGGGTTTGGCTATGTATGTTTGTGAGCCTGGTCAAGTGGAAATTTATATTTATTGAGATGTCGCGTGCGGTTTATGCAACCCTTTCGGTCATAACGACGTTATTACACGAGTTTACACTGATTCATGATTTCGGTCGCGCGTTTAATTAGTTGGCATTTCTTGGTAATGGATTTCGGTTTGGTCAGTTTGTGCAGAAATGCTGACAGCGTTTAATTTGTTGCTTTTGCGAATTCAACTAATTACTCACGTCGTAATTTTACGTTTTCACGTAAACACAGGTGGGCAAATGGCACGAAACGTTAACAAATTGCGCTTTTCAACCGTTCGAAGTGCTATATACGTTATTAGAGGGTGACGTTCCTCTTTTTCCCACTCAGACTCACTCCCTCGCTGCGATCGGAGCAGATTGCGGGACGCAGAACAAGAAACGCACATTAGGAGAGGAGTTGCGAGATGAGACGCGGCATTTTTTTTTCTTCTTTGCGTCTTAGAAATCGAGACGGGGAAGAAAAGCCATGAAATTTTCATGCGCGGATTTATCACGGTCTCGTTGACTCTGCGCATCTGTTCCATTTCTCCCCCCTTCCCCTCCCCTCTTCCTTGAACTGGTGTTCTAGAACGCTGGTCACTAGGGAGGATGATTTTCTGCTGTACGTGTCCCTCTTTCTTCATCTTCTTCGCTATTGATTGCAGGGTAAACTGAGACTCTGACAAATTGCATTTTCAACAAATCTATATTTAACTATGTTTCGACTCGGAAAAATAATCAAAGTGGATTTCAAATAATTCCTCCGAGGAATTCCAATTTTTTTCCCTCATTCTTAGAGAAAGAAACAAAAAAAATTTTTTTTTGATGATGGTTAAATATTGTAAGATTTATTTATAGTGATTATATTATGAAGGATCGGCTGGTTTAAGTGGTGTTTCAGATGTCCGAATATTGATTGCACGGCGAAGCGTCGTATGCATGGCTGAGATAAGATTGGTAGGCTTCTCGTAAGATGGGACATTGAGTGGTGTCGACTTCGTGACACAGACGATATTGCATGAAGATCCTGTGTGCGTGTGAATGAGGTTTGCAGTTAATGGGGGTTTATACTGTAAAGGGCTGGTTTTGTATAATGTCGAGATTGGGATCTGAACTGAAGTGAAGTTTAAACTCACTTGCAGTGGTCTTTGCTGAAGAGATTGTTGAAGTGCGCGAATTCCACTTTGGATAACAAGTTTTCGCATTCTTCTTCGTAGTAACTCCGTAATTCGCCACAAGGTGCCTCCTTACGGGTCCAATCGGCTGAAATTATAAAAAAAAAAATTTTTTTTGAAAATATAAAAAATCAGGGGTACTGGGCCCCGGGCCCTCACACCTGGGGGCCCAGTACCCCTGATTTTTTTTTCTTTTTTAAAATTTTTAGGGATTATGGATTTTTTTTTCTGGATTTTATAATTTTATTTCTTTGAACGACCGAAGTGTGTAAATTGAGGGTTTTAATGGGGGGCCCCCGTCGAGGGGACCCCTTGCTGGGCCCTATACAATGAACGCCTACCTTTGAAATCTCTTCCATTATCCTCACACCACGAGTAATATCCAGCGAAATACGTTCGAAACATTTGTTCCACCACAGCCTCCGCCTCGAGTGGCAAACATCTGTTGATTGGATCCGCGTATTTTTGCCAACATTTCTCGTTCATTTTGTCTCTATATATTGGAATTTAATTACATCAAAAAAAAATTGATGGAAGGAGAAATTAAATAAGAATTTCATTACATACTCGCATGACAATCGCAGTGCAAACTCTTCCGATGTTTCGTCATGGTACGATTTTGTCTTGTCCTCGAATCCTTCCCGTACACACGTCTGGAGCTCCCACAGAATCGTACTCGCGTTGAACCCAAGATCCATCAGACATTCAGCATCCAAATCGTTGTCGATGGCTGGCAATAGGTTCAATTTTGAAAAGAAATCGGCCGTAAGAGCAGATGAAATAGCCGAAACGAACAGAAAAAATCCAAAAGTCATCTTGAAAATAACTGAAACACAAGAAAAAAATTAAAAAATGCTAAAAATCGCATTCTATTTGCGATTTATACGCGAATTTCGTGTACAATTACGCAAAACGAACCCATGAAATAGCAGAAACAATTCCCAAAACCCAAAAAACTCGAAATTCGTCCTGAAAAAAACTAAAACAAAATTTTAATTTAAAAAATGTAAAAATCGCATTCTATTTGCGATTTAAATGCGATTTTCGTGTACAATTATGCAAAACGAACCCATGAAATAGCAGAAACAATTCCCAAAACCCCAAAAAAAATTCGAAACATCCTGAAAAAAACTAAAACAAAATTTTAATTTAAAAAATATAAAAATCGCATTCTATTTGCGATTTAAATGCGATTTCCTACTAAATTACCCCAAAAACGGGTTAAACACCCTTTTATATCTCCAACAGGAAAAACTCTACGTGATTTAAATCGCCCATAACGTCAAAACAAAATGGAAATAAAGCGAATTTTATTACCACCAACCAAAACACAGAAATAAAAAAAAATAAAAAAAACGCATATTTACATTTTCTCGCTTGGTTCAAGGATTAATCTAAATGTGAGATCAAAATAGCAGGAGATAAAAAAAAAAACTTAATAGCGTGCTATTTTTATTCCTCGCAACGCATAAGACACAAGACGCACAGAGAGAAATACGTAATAAAAGATGAAAAACTCGAACCACCCCGAAGCGAAACAAGATGAACTTATTTTTTTCACGCGCTTTTAAAAACACCCCCTTTCTGGATCTTGTATTTTGATCCGTCTTTTGAAAGATGAGAAGGTGAGATAAAGGAGAAGAGAGAAAGAAAACTGGCAAAACTACACTCGCTTTACTGTGCTTTTGCTCACGCTCGTTTCTCCCCTGGTGGTTGGAGGTTGCCTCATCGATCGTCGTCGAAAATGAACGTAATTAAAAATTATCATAGGAGAAATGAATGAGAAATGGCGTGTAATAAATCTGGGAGGAAACACGACCTTTAATGAACTCGTTGTACAATCAGTGAGCCGATTTCGGTCACGCCAAACACTCGTAACTGCAGTTTGGCTTTTCATAAGGTATATAAATGCGAGAGTATTTGCTCTGCTCGTAAATGAATACATCAATAACGAAATAATAGTCATTTACTAAAGTCGTTTTCTGATTACATGTTTTTTTGCTTTTTTTTGGAGGGGGGTGTGGGGTGGGGGGAAGTTGTTTATGAGTTCTGTGAAGTGAATCGTAATGGGGAAGTTGATCGATTAATTTTTTTTCAAGGTTTTTTATTTTTTTGAGTGACATTGAAAATTGTTTGGTTTTTTTGTGGGTTGGGTTGATGCGATTTTTTGGGATTTCGAGGGGGTGGAAATGGTACTTCCGGTTTGGTGAGGGGTTTGGAATTTTAGGGGGTGTCAGGTGGGGTCGTGAGGTGAGTGTTCCTAAATTTTTTGGTTTGTAGATAAACCGGAAGTTTTTTATTTTGAGGGATCGAAATGAGTTGTTCGGATGATGGAAAGGGATGAGGTGATGCGGGGATGGTACCTATGCTGTAAAAGGGGGACTTCCGGTTGGATTATGAGGTAGGGGAAAGAGTTGGATGATGAAATTAATGTTTCTAACATTTCAAGTCCATAATCCAACCGGAAGTGCTCGTTTGCCCGCTCCAAAGTGCAGCAGTGCAGACTGCAGACTCGAGTGCAGCATCGCAATTCTGACCTCGTGGAACGAGCACTTCCGGTCGAGTTAGAAACTTCAAATTACATCTAACACCGAGTTCGGAAGGTGTAACAAATGTCCCTAAATTTTCAAGCTGCCAACCAAACCGGAAGTGCCTTTTTAACCCCCTCCAAATCGCCACACGGCGCATCATCAAACCAACCAACTCATCAACCCATCGCAACAAAGACATCACTAATCCTTTTTTGATGACGTAATCCAACTTCACGACTTTATCAACCAAAAAAAATTTCAACATCATCATCATCAAAAACAAACCCGAAACTAAAAAATCAATGCAAAACCAAAACCAAAACCGACATTTCTCCATCCATCCACCGACAAAAAAACTAATAATTCATCGATCCGCCGCACAAAAGGGGTGACACACTATTAACAAAACTGCAAAATGACGTCGCCAGGTGCACGTCTCGCTCCGCCGACGTCCCACGAGAGGTAAAAGCGCTTCAAACATGACTAATTACGGCGGCAACCACAAAGAACTTCGACTCAAAACCTACGGGGTGTCTCCAAAACGACCCTAATAAACTCTTTTGTTAAACCGACGATATTTTATTCCTTTCAAAAATCGATTACGCATCGATGACCACTCGAAACGGCGCCCTCTGGTGCCCTCTGGTGCCCTTTTCCACGACTAAAAACACCGACTATTTGTCAACCAAAACAACAAAAACACTAACGACGCCATAGGGGGGACGTTGCACTCTCAGGACCTTTTCGGGCCCTCGAACAGCGCCCCCTGGGGTGCGTTTGCGAGTTCGTGGGTCGTGGCCACTCTTAATGGAGTGTCCTGTCAGCTCCATTAATGTCGGACGGACGGAACACTGCGTCCCACGTTCTATAAAAACATCTCGTGCGGGTGCACAAAGAGCGCGCGTGACGTGAAACACCATCTGGACCATGGAATCGCGGGAAAAATCCTCTTTAACCACTCACACACGCTTTGTCAGAGAGTTTTGTATTGCGGGAAAAATCATTTTTGTCCAGGGGGTTAGTGGGAGAATTGGGTGGACTTTGGTCAGAAAGTTAATACCGGGGATTTTTTGGATTTTTGACGGGTTTAACTTGTCACGATCCATCAAGTTATCAGCGATGGAGGCGATGGAGGGCGGGGAGACACCTTCCGGGGGTGGAGTAACAAATGAGGTAGGTCGGGGTAGTGCAGGGAAGTCTCTGTCGATGAATAATTGATGACGCGAGGTCGCAGCTTCCCATCGATTTCCGGTGTAATAACAGGCGGGGAATAATTAAGTCTTTTGCTGTTGTAAATGGTATCGATTTTTGGACTAGAGAGAGAGTGTGAGGGGTTTAGTAAATGTTTGAGAATGTCTTTTGTGGAATGGTTTTGTAGTTGTAGGACACGTGTTTTATGATGAATATACGAGTCGGCGACACGTGACGACACCGTTGTGTTAATTTTGACTTGACTCGAAGTGTAGTGTTAGGATGAGGTTAAACCGCGAGGAGATGCGTTTGTGGAGAAACCGCAGAGATGTAGATGAGGGAGTTTTCGGAAATTTTGTTGAGTGTTAACTTGGGGGAATTTGTAGAAATCGAAATATCGGTTTTGAAAATTCTAAAAAAAATTTTAAATTTTAGAAATCTGATAAAAATTTTTTAAATCTTTGAAAGTCATTGAAAATCTTTGAGTTTTAGCAAATCTTTGAAAATCTTTAAATAAAATTTAAAATCTTGAAAATCCTTGAAAATCTCTGACAATTTCTGACAATTTTTTGAATCATTGAAAATGTAAGAAAGTTTTTGTAAATCTTTGAAAATATTTTAAAAATCTCTGAAAATCCTTGAAAAATCATTGAATATCTTTAAGAGTTTCAGCAAATTTTTGAAAATTCTTGAAAACATCTGAAAATCCTCTGAAAAATCCATGAAGTCATTGAAATTCTTAGAAATTCCTTGTATCTTTGAAAATCTTTTCACTTAAAATCTTAGAGAAAATCAGACAACTTTAAAAAAAAACCCAAATTTCCGCCCTCTTCCCCACATAAATCTTTATTCACGACGTCATTTATTTGAATCCTCATTTCCGGATGGGATGAATAAAAATCAAAATAAATAACTAAAAAGTTTTGCTAATATAGTATTTTTTTTTTGTAGTGGGAGGAGACCAGGAAGGGGGACATAGAAAAATAGCGTGTTAATCAGCCTTAGTTATAAATGCGAACAAATTAATGCCTAATTAATTAACCGTGACCGCAATGCAAAATCCCTCTCAAGATGTGGGTGTGATACGAAAGGTGGAATGTCACTCCACTAATCACAACTGTCATTTTCGAAGGCTCTAATTTATGACCAAATTGACCTCGAATTTAACTCAATTTTGCAATCAAAACACGCGTCACAATCGCCGATAATTAAGCCTGCCGGCCCGCTGCCTCCTCCTGGGGGGCTTTCCTGCCCCCCCCCCCTCAAAAAAACCATCAATCCTCACACTCGTAATTACTCTGCCATCTTTCCTCATTCTCTTTAATGAGACGAGATTTATTATTTCCAAATACAACAAACATCTTTGATTTTCTCTCTTTCTCATTCTTTCTCGCGAGATTCAATCACAACTGCGATTTCTCAACTTTTATGTGCGACTTGATTGTGTGCAAGCGCAGTCTCTGCTCTGCGCGACTTCTTATTTCATTGGTTCGAGCCCCCCCAACACCCCACACCCTCCCAACGCCCCCCTGAGTTCTCGGGGCGCCGGAAATTATCTGCTGCGAGTCTCTATACGACTCGTTCTATTAGACGACCATTTATTAAAGTGGGTCGAGCCCGAAAGGCGGCGTTGTACGACCGTGAACGGAAACTCTTATCTACCTTTTGGTTTGGGCAGTTTTACGATTTATAGACGCGTTTATGTAGTATGTACATATACGACGTGTAACTGGGAATTTTTTTTACTGTGTGGCGTGTAATTAAAGTCGCTTTTCTCTCTTTTGTGCACGAAAATCAAGCGAGTCGACCTCTGGTAACGATTTCTCGAATTTTGTTTGTTAGCTCTCTATTGTGTTTTCACCTGCGACGCAGAATGAGAGTTGATTGCTCGACTCGCCTCTCTCTTTTCACTCCATTTACCATTGTATTCGAGGTCGCGGATGGCAAAATGACAAATAAAATAAACAAAATAAAAAATTCCAAGTCTCTCTCAAAAAAAAATTCTGAGTCGATGATTGGGGGCGTTCGGGCGTTCGGAAACGCCATGGGATGACGATGCGACGAAGAGAAGATGCGTAATTGCGGTGCGGTCAAGAGTCAGAGTCGATCCTCAAAGGTGGCTCGATTTACGAGCTGACCTTTACGTCGTAACCGCAACTGCGCATGCCTCGGGAAAGGGTGCAAAGGGTTCATTCGTCCCAGATTAAACACTTCATCAATGACACTGGCGTCTGTTGCCCGGTGGGTAACGACGCTCGCGATTGCCAAGGAATTTTGTGGCCTCGTTTAGTTTAAATAAATTTATTTCCTCGGGAAATTTTTTTATTATTTCATAAAATTATTGTTGTTGTTGTGTTTTTATTGTTTTATGTAAATTTCTGGAAATAGTTTTTTTAGGTTTTGTGCGTCGAGGAAATTTTTTATTTTTATTTTATTTTTTAAAAAACTCGGTTTTGGAAATTTGTATGCGACGTGTCGGTCGGTGAGTCGTGCAGGGAAGTTCTATATACGATGGTTTAGAAACAAAAATAGAAGAAGGGAAAAAAGTATAAAGATGGCATGAAATGAAGTTGTTCCGCAAGACGCCAGATGGCGCGGCGACTCGCCCATTCTTAATGGATCGCGTTGAAACCGAACTCGAATACTAAATTTTTTCCACTTCATACATCAATCATGAAAAGTGTCATCACTCAATTCCCACACATAAAAAAAAAAAAAAAATTCCAACAAATCTGACCTCCATTTTGTTTTTTAAATCTTTTCTTTAATTAAAAAAAAAATTTTATTCCCATCCCAAAAAAAAAAAAAAACGACAAATAATTAATTATAAACTCGTTACGTGAACAACTTTTATTCACCTGACTTGCGAGATTGAAATCAACGTTCCTCTCTTCCCTCGAGGGACCTTCACACCTGCACAACACAAACTCACCTTGACGTGACCCCACGCGTTGAAATATAATTTGTCTGTACTCGTGAAAATTTCTCACATTCATTCTAACACCTTCGGCTCGGCTTCGTATTAAAACAATTCTCGGAAACTCAATCCCCAGCGCACGTTTCGTATTTATGCCGTTTTAAATATTTCACAATTCGCAGTTTTACCTCCAGAAATGGTGACTCGCATAGTTTTGGTGGCGAATTTTCTTCTCGTTTTTTTGTTTCTCAATTCCGTCACCGCGACTTGGGATGCGGGGAAAGTCACAACTGTCAATGGAAAGAAAGTTATAACTGTTCTTGTCGAACCAGGTAAAAAATAATTGAAATAATTAGATTTTTGGGGAAAAAATTTTTTTTATTTTGTTTTAATTGTAGCTCGTGCTGATACTGTGCGGGAATCGATGGGTTATTCGTTTAAGGATTTTACTGTGTTTATGAATAAGGTTTTGTGTACAACGAAGTGTCAGGATCGACTCTTCTCTCCAAAACAGAAGTATCAAGTCAAATGGGATGCCCCTCAAAGTAGTTGCGTTTGTACTTTGGAAGAGCCGCCAACTGGAGGTGATTTTTTTTTTTTAAATTGAGTGAAAATTATTTTTAAAAAAATTGTTTAAAAAAATTTTTATTTTATTTGCAGAAACGAAATAGAATTTTTTTCTTGTGTACTTTATTTTTATGTAGTTTATAATAAATCTATTGTTATCTGACGGTCGTGTGATTGTAAGGGTTCATCTCAAGGGTGTTTTGGGGTGATTTCGGGTGATTTGGAGGTTATAGATCGCTCCCTAAAGTGTGGTTTGTTTCTCCCCATCATTCTATGACATTTTTTCTTTATTTATTGCATTCTGTGAGGTTTAATAAGAAGAAAATAGCAATTTTGACCTTTTTTCTCCATCAACTGATGAATATTCAAAAGTTGTCTTTTATCGATTTTATAATCTGCGCCTTAGGAATTGGTGGGAATTTGATTAAACTCATTTTTTCCTCTCTCTATCTCTCTCTTCTTTTCTCATCATTTTGATTAAATTTTTTCTTTTCCGTATCACACTTTTAAAAACTCGAATTTCAAAAATATTCAAATGGAAAACGATCGTTATGGGAATTTCGGGTCTCGGGTCTCGGGGTCGTCAACTCGCGAGTGTAAACAGAAGCGGCTGCGTTTGACGGACAGTTTAGTTGCCGAGGTTAGCGTTGGGTGGGTGGGTGTGGGTTGGGTTTCCTAATCTGGACGCGTGCCAGCTGCGCGCGCAACATGCGGAGATCACGAGATGCATCGCCCATGGCACTATTCTTGGAAAGACACGTGTTTCCATTCCTACCAAAGGGAATTCGCAGCCCCACCCCCTTTTTGCGACGCCAACGACACCGCATGCGCCACGCAACTCCATCACAAGCGTCTTCGATTACAAGAGTGCGAGCCAGAGGGCGCCACGAACGATTTTAGGGGTCGTCCGACTCCCAATCTGTCGAGATCTGTCCAACTTTGAATTTTTTTGATAAAAACCGATTGGTTCCGCATCGCTTTGATGCACGCCGCCGTCATTGTGTGGCGCATCGGACGGAGGGAGTGTTTCGGGGTGTAGTGCGGGGAAAGTGACCTCGCGGAACCTCTGTAAAAGGGCATCACGTGTGATTAATAGATGCGTGACAGGCTCTGTCGCCGGAGCTGCCATTCACTGCCACGGAGATGAGTCGGACAATGGCGGGTTTTGAGTGTTGTGACAGCGGAATCGTCAGCTGATCGAGGGAAAATGTGCACACGTGGGAAACATGTGTTACTCTTTAAATATTGTGGGGAATATAGAAAAAAATGTTTAATTTATTATAATTTTATTATTTAGTTTGAAATTTTGTGCACATTTATAGCGATTTATGGATGCGCCATGTGGGTTTTTCCTCCCATTTTCATTTTTTTATTTTTTACTTTTAATAAATTTTGAAATGAAATAAAAAATTAAAAAATTTAGAAAAAAATTTTTTTTTCTTTCTAAGTTTGTAATCTTTATTGGGCTTTAATTGGATGCGTCCATCCCGTTATTGGTCATGGGTTTCATCAGCGGGAGCTTAATTTTGCGGTATTTAATCGAATTACATGCAATAGCGTTGAAATAATCCAGAACTTGGAAACGTTGGAATTCAATTATCCGTAAACTGCACTGTTGTAAAGTAGAAAAAAAATTTTTTCAAAAATTAAAAAATATGAAAATTTACTGTAAAAAATAAAAAATTATTAAATCTCCCCTAAAAAATAAAACAAAAATAAAAAAAATTGAAAATTTTCAATAAAACCATCGAAAATTGATAAAATCTACGAAACCTCCACAAAGTGAGAAAATTCACCACTTTATCCATTCCGCGGTGTCACATCTTCGATAAGACTCCATTTTCCTCACCCTTACACATCATTTACACCCATTTTCTCCCCACCCTTTACTTTTTTCCCTCTCATCTCATCTTCATCCTCTCGACGATGATCTCTTTCCTTTAATCGAATTATCCCCTATTAAACGCGCCGCTCAAAACGACTTTTTCTTGCGGTTCTTCACACGACCCGATGTCGATACTCCCGTCTTAACGTCGTTAAGTGGGACCTTTTTCGACAGGCGGTCGAGATGCTGCATGACAGAGCAGATCCCACTGATTTTTTCCACTCGATAAATAAGACAAAATGACGAAGGGGCTGCGAGTTACGAGCGTTTTAAAGATGGCGGTTATACGAGCACTTTGCGGAAACGATGAGTCTGGATGTATGAAAAGATGAGTTTTGTTTGAATTAAAAAGGAAGAAAGGATGTGAATGGGTCGGGGAAGTGTAGGGGGAGTCGGGACGGATGTTAGTACGCATGCGCAGTCGGTAGGGGGTGTAGAAAGAGGGTGGTTTGGTCGATTCCGGCGTTTATTCTATTATTTAAGTCGAGTTTTGTTCTTTTCAATGCAAAGATGCATTGCAGGGAAGTTTCTTTTTTGTTTTCATCAAAGCCAAATGAAAGTGAGATTTTTGTTGAATTTTTTTTTCTTTGATTTTTTTTATTGAAGAAATGAGAAAAGAAGGAAAAAGTTAATGAGGTGCAAATGTAATTGCCACATCATACGTTTTTCATCATTAATTCCCGGTTTCATTTTCATTTAAATATAAAACGATTTTTTTCTTCTCCCCTCCCCTCATTCCCCACACACCCACACATCATTTTCCCTAATGAACTGTTTATTCCCACTTCCGGCGGAACTTTATTTTTTAAAAAAATGATATATCTAATTTTTCCAATAAAAATTTTCCTTTTTAAAATTTTTCCTTTTATATATAAACTTAATTGAAAAACTTTTATGGATTTTCACTTTACACACTTTTTTCCTTCGATTTCATCGCACATGTTGCAAAGGTGTTGCAACATATGGGTTTTGCAACTTGCTAATGTTCCTCACCCCCATCATCTCCCGCGTGCGTCTGCGCAGTTTTCCAGTTTTGCACTTCGTGATTAATACTCGGCCCAAATGAAATCTACTTAGTAACGAGCTCCAGCTTATTTGATTTCTCGAATTTTCTCTCCCGTGTGTGCCGATAAAAATCCTTCATCGCGACGTGTGGCTTAACGTCGTTCAAAACGCCACGATAAGTTTGTCGCGCCTCATCGAAACAAAAGCATTTAGCAACTGCGCACGCGTAATAACACGTGCTATTTTCCAAAATACCCCCCTCTTGTTTTCCTTTCCGCCTGAATTTACACGCACTTAATTATTTTTCGGACGCAAAGGGTTGAAAAGGGGTCTAATAAGATATGGTCGTCGTCCGACTTGATCCTCTTTTGTGTTTTCCACCGCAAAATGCACAATTGAATGCGAACGAGGGGTGGGGGAATTAAAAATTAATTAAAAACACACATACATGTATCGTAGTGTTAGCTTGCTGCTTTGCTCCATTCGTTTCGTATGTATGGGAGTTTTGTGTGATGCGGGAAGGTTGTGTGTAGGAGGGGCATGGGGGTATATAGGAACTGTGAGATGATTGTGAGAGAACAAAGGAGAATCCGAGTGTAAGTGAAAAGGAAGTGATAAAAATGCGCGAGGAGACAGCGATGAAAATTGAAATGAAAAGTGATGAAATGAGGGTGGAGTTGTCTGAGGTGATAATTATGTCTATGTGAGCATGCGCAAACATCACGACGCTCTGTTCTGTTTGCTCATTTAGGGGAAATCCCATCAGAGAAAATGTGTGTGAGTGTATTTACACATTTTCTTTGGATTTTTCCCTAAAGGCCCCTCAGGGGGGAGGGGGCAGCAGGGTCCCGAGCCCTTGGGAGGGGCCCGGGTCCACTAGATCACACTTTGCGAATATTTAGTTCTAGTTCGGTTTAAGTATTATTTTGCGCTGTTCTCATTAAGACTAGTTTTGAGCTGTTTTCTTGTTTACATTGTGTTCTTTTCTATTGTTTACATGCAATCATTCTTGCTGTATCACACAGAGGTTTTATAATTGTTGACAACAACAATACAGCCAGTTGTTGATCTGAGGTTAAATTTGATACACTTCTTTTCTCGCACTCATGTTATTAACAGTAACTGTAGCTTTACACAATTGGCACATGCACTTTCTTGCACTTAACTGGGTAACCAGGGTCTGTTTTGACACAGTAAGGGACTCCATTTATTCGACCCAAAATTCCCTGCTTTTCCCCCAAAAAAATATAAATTTTACCCCATTTTATACCCCCAATTTTTAACTAGTTTCTACCCCAAAGCCACTACTTTTTACCCCCAATTTTCAAACTACTTTTTGACAATTTCAACTGGTTTTCAGCCTTTATTGAATGATTTTTAGACGAATACCAATTGATTTCCAACCTTTTCCGAACTATTTTTACATAGATCTACATAGGAGAACGAAATTCACTCAGAAATTGTTTGAAATCATTTGAAAATAGTTTGGACATAACAGAAAATTACTTGCAAATTATAAGAAATTATTTAAAAATTGTTCGGAAGGCTTTGAAATCAATTGGTAATCATCTAAAAATCGTTCAGAAGTGGCTGAAAACCACATGGAAATTATCAAAAAGGATTTGAAGAATGGTGTAAAAACAAGTTAAAAATTACGGGTACAAAAATGGGGTAAAATCTAGGTTTTTTGGAGGGGTGTAAATTAGGGGTAAGAAAAAGTTATTTCATGGGAAGAAGAAGGTATGGAAAAATTCAGGATTTTTTTAGGGGAAAAGCAGAGAATTTGGGCGTCGAATAATTTATCCCCCACAGTAAGTAGTAAAAGTGAGAAAGTAGGGAGGGCCCAGGGCCCCAGGATCCCAAGGCCCCTGGGTTTGGGACTTGCTAATTAACTGCAAGAACGAGCATCGAAATGGTGAGTATAAAAGACAGACAATTCTCTTGCACTTAACTGGGAAACCAGGGTCTATTTGGACACAAGAAGTAAGCTAAAAGTGAGAAGATAGGGAGGGCATAGGGCCCAAAGTTCTGGGGCCCCTGGTTTGGGGCTTGCTAATTAACCGCAAGAACGAGCATCGAAATGGTGAGTATAAAAGACGGAGCGAAGGGGGATTAACTGCGTAAATTGAAACCTCACGTTGGACTTTGACGTGTGTGTATGTGGGAACTGGGAACGGGTCAATAAATCGATAGTGTAAGTTGGGATCAATCGGTGAATCCGTGTGAATCTGAAGGGAGACTCTGAAAAGGCACCTAAGAGACCTCGGGGTCATCACAGGGTCACAACAATTTATCTGTTCCAGCTTCATCTATCCATCCATCCATCTCGCTCTCTCTTTTCTCTCTCTTTCGCTTATTTCTCAGACAAATCCAAACCAAACCCAAAAGGCTTAAAACATTCACTTCTTATTCTTTTACTTTCTAAAAAAAGTTTAAAAAAAAGAAAGAAAGGAAATAGAAAAAAGTTTTCTTTTTTATTGTACGAGAAAGAATGGTTTTCTGGGAAAGGGCATTTGGAACATTTGGCCATTTTATCCCTTACCAAAAGACGCACATTCCGATGCACGTGCGCGCGCGAGATTTTCTATTGATTTCCCATTGAGCCGTGTGCGTCTGTCGAGGCTCGTCGACCCCAAAGTTCATATCTAAATATTAACATGAGTTCGATTTCCTTTCACGCTCTTTTGCCGCTTCCCGCCTTTATTTATGGCCTTAATCAGTGGCTCCACGGCCTCGCACACCAAAACCAACCGTTCCACGCTTCTTTTTCCCTAACCCCATATAACCAAAGTATACAAAAAAAAAAATTTAAAAATCCGAAATTTGATTTTTGTTTACAAATTTTTAAATTTTTAAATTTTTAAAATTTTTATACAAAAATTGCAAAGAAAATTGGAATTTTGTTAAAAATAAAAAAATTTGAAAAAATATCAAAAAATCCAAAAGAGGGTGGAAAAGGATTTTTGAAATTCCACGCGCACGGCTCGTTACACGCCTTTTGTTTGGGTGTGGTTTGCGAGATTAGAAGAACGCGGGTTGGAAGGGGTTAAACGAACGCCTCATCCTCATCCTGCGAAATAATAAAAGGCCGCCACTTATTAGACGGAATCCCACATGGCCCACTCATATTTACGACGCTAAATTTACGAGGGCAAACATTACATGCAAACGCGTTCGCCATAAAGAAGACTCAAAATTGCGTCGAGTAACGTTACAAGTCGACGCGCCACGTATGGATATTTCTTTTTTTTCCTTTCCACGCGTCCGACGCGCGCTGGGCCATCGCAATTGATGGAGTCGCGCACAATTCGTCGACGACGTGCCATAAATAAAGAGATTAATAACACGAGATGTCGCTGATGGATGGGAAAATGGAGGAAAAAAAGGGAAATTTACGTCACATCCGATTCGACGCAACTTTTCTTATTTTTCTCGAACACCGCGAATTTAATTCCGCTGCGAAATTGGATTGGGACCTCGCGCACGGCAGTTATTCTCGCGCTTTCACGTTTTTGAAACGAGAAATTGTAATTAAATGGTTGTGGCGAGTGTAAAATAAGTGGATCTGGGAGGTCGATCGTAATTTGACAAATACGCATCGAGTTGTTGCTTAAACCGTCGGTGTAATTCCCATTAATTAACGCACCGACATGTTTGCTTCGCTGCAGAGCGAATCCCTCGCCTCTTTCGCGCGCCCCCTGGAGACTTGTTCGCGAGGCATCAAAGGGTTCGAGTCGGGGCTAATGGCATTCGTTCCGCTCTCTGCCTTCTGCCAGCGCCCAGCGGCGCATGCGTATTGCTGCCAAAACAAAATGATGTCGAGTACAAATAATAATTGGTATTTAGATAGAAAAAAATTTGTAGGGATTAAAAAAACATTTTTTTGGTTTGGTTTGGTTGGTTGGTGAAGAGTCTGAAGAGACGATGATTAATAACGGTCCCGGCGTTTATTTGATGCGAAAAATACTTGTGGAGGAAAATCGGATTAACGTCTGCGTGTGCCAAGTCGGAGGAATTAATTAAGAGCCAATTATTTTCTCGTTTGCAACCGAGCCCGATGGCGGAAGCAGCTGGAAAAGACATTCCGCCTTCCTCATCCCGCCGTCTCTTCTTCTTCTTACCTCACGAACGACACGTCGATTTGGATTTTTTTTTTTTGGGTTGGTTGGGTGATGAAAATTTAAATTTAAATTCAACAAACGTGGAATTTAGGCTTTAGTCTTAAATGACTTTGTTTTGGAGATTTTTACATCGATTTTTTAACCTTTAAAAAGACACACGTATGTATGTATGCGGTGCACATCAAAGCTTGAGAAAATCCCACCCTCCAATGAACGTGGTGACGGCTGATCTCTTTTCTTAACTTTTTTTTTTTTACTCCTTGTGTCTTTTTGCCTTTTCTCTAGTAACTCGACCCAGCCTTGTTGCTCATTAGTGTGACACGGGGTCCGATTTCACTACGGATCGACTTCACTTAATTTTTTTTTTGCACAAAAACAAAAGAAAAAACGAGATGTTTCAATTTTTGCAGCGAGAAATTTAAAGGTTTACACGAAAAAGAAAAGAACTAGAAGAAAATGTCAATTTTTACATGAGAAATTCCAAGTTTTACACGAAAAAACAAAAATAAAAACGAGAGATTTCAATATTTTTACTGAAAACCCAAGAAAAACGTGAAATTTCACCAATAGATGAATCCACGATTGAAACTCGTTTCAAAATTCTAAACACGCGTTTTTCCTCTATTTTGACCCGCAAAACGATGAATAGATGAATCCACGATTGAAACTCGTTTCAAAATTCTAAACACGCGTTTTCCCTTTATTTTGACCCGCAAAACGATGAATAGATGAATCCACGATTGAAACTCGTTTCAAAATTCTAAAAACGCGTTTTCTCTCTATTTTGACCCGCAAAACGCGTTTTATGAACAAAAAGCTCGTTTTTACCCTAATTTTACAAATTTCAATTCACCCCACTCAAAAAAAACTCATTTCCACCCCGCATCATAAAAATAAAAATTTTATAACATAATCCTAACCGAATTTATAAAAACTCTCATTAAGTAACTCTTTGACTTTAACAACTTTCCCCACATCAAAGAAAAACGGATAAAAACAAAACCGCTCGTGTGTATTCACTGGCCTCTTTCCCATCCATCCCAACTCGTCCTCAGTGCCAAATTCTGGCTTTTTATTGTCTCATTCACGGACCCCTTTTCGCCTGGCAAAAAACCCTCGATACAACGAAGCAATCGAGTCGTGTAAAAGCCTGGGTGGAATAATCCCTCGTGGGGTTGTTGCCAGATATGACCTGTGCGGGATTTACACTTGTGGAATAGATCCCAGTTTGATGATCGGTCCACATTACCGGTTATGATCGGGGTGTGTGTGTGTGTGGATCGGTATTTGAGCAAGACCAGAGGGAGAAATAAATTCCCCACCAACCAAAAAAAAAATAAAAATGTGTTTTACGTGATTTATCACCCATTTGTTATCGTTTTCCCTTGTTTTTCCAGGTTTAATTACAGAAAAACGTAAATTATACAAGAATTTCACCCAAAATAACGTTAGAAATTTGTTTTCCCACACATTCGTCACCAATAACACGTATTTTTTTTCAATTTTCGGAGTTGATGTCATAACTTTACTCGCTTTTCTGCCGTTTCGAGTCGGATGAGTCGAGATTTATGGCCGTGCACGCTTAGCAATTTATTGGAAAACATTTTCCTGTGTCACTTTTTTTTTCTCCTTCCCTTCCCTCTCTCTCTTTCTGACTCTAACTCTCTCTCTTTCGCTTGACCATGAAATATTCCATAAAATTTATAAGGCGCTCTTGCATTCCTATCTCTACTCATACATGTGCACGCGCAGGAAGTGATCAGACTTCCAGCTGTTCAAACCCATCAAGCTGTCAACACCCACTTTAAAAATGACCGATTTCACTCCCTAATAAAAATCTGAGAAAAAAAAAATTAAACAATTAATCCTCCAAAAATTCGACCGGTCCTTTGTTTTTTTTTGTTTTTTTAAGAGAGAATTTCCTCTTTGTTGTTTCAACAGACACGTAAATCACCGCTAGAGTGAGTAGTGTTTGCGTGTGTTTTCGGGAAATAGATTTTAACCGGAAAAAAAAATTTCTTAGATGAAACGAGAGAGAGAAAAAAAAAGGTGAGAAAACGCGAGAAAAAGCGTGGGTGGGCTGGTTTTGGACGTGAGCTGCATCTGGATGTGATTTTCAACGAATCTTGCGTACAAATGGGATTTTTACCTCGAGTTACGGGTCAGTTTTGGTTGATTTTTCAAACACGGTCTTTTTCTTCGTCTATCATACGGGGATTAGAAGACTCGTTTTCGGTTGAAACCACAACGCGACTCGCATCCAAATGAATTTCCCTAGAGGACACTTAACAAATCAGTACATTTGAAGAGAGGAAAAATTTTTTTCTTGTGTTTGTGTGTGCGATGACGTCATAAAATGGGTTTATTACTGGTCGAACGGTTTTTGGTTCTCCGTTTGTCCGCTCGAACAAACAATTTGTCGGATGCAAGCGAATGTTTTTGTCTCGGTTGGAGGTAATTGTGTTGAGTGAGGTCATTTATCTGTCAAGAAGAACGCTCGCGAGTAAACAGACCCTTGGCGCACGGCCAGCCAAATGGAATGCGCGGGGTCTCGAGTCGGGCCGAGTCGGTCAGGTGGGGTCTTCCTTCGACGCGCCACCACGTGGCCAAAACTCTCTCTTTCTCGGTTCACGGTTTCATGAATCGAATCGATTTTTACACAAACCAGGGGTCGCCGAGGTTGGACAAAGCTCGATTGCCCACTCCCTTCTATATATAAGACGCTGTAAACAACCAAGCGTTCCTTTTCTTCAAAAAAAAAAATTTGAGTTGGCAAAACTTTTTTTTTGTCCTTATATGGGCATGTAGTGAGAGTTTCGGGGAAACTACTGTGTATAGCGTCGGAAAAAGAAGAAAAGTCGTGATTGCCCCTCCCTTCCTCCCTCCCACACACCCCCGCGCGTTGTCTCGGGAGACCCGTGTTGGAAATAAACGCTTCTCGTGCCGCCACGAGCCAGATCGTTGCAAACTACACCCAAATGGCGCCCGTTTTCGCTGCCATGTTATTATTTACACTCGATGACGACTCGCTGGGGACGCAGTGAGCCGCGTTTTAATGCAATGTGCAACTAACGAAGTTTGTTTTGCAAGCTGATGAATTCATTTGCATACAGATACAAGTTTAGAGTAAAAGACAAAAGGGAAAAAAAAGAATCGTAAATAAAAGGGGTTAAACGAGTTTGCAGTGCGGGGAAATTCGCCGAAAGGGGGCGGGAAAAGGGGGAAAAGGAAAAAAAGGAATCGTTACACGAATTGTGTCGACTCGGTGGAAATTGAAGTCGTGCAGGTAAGTAAGAAAGCAGGTGTCAGCAGCTTTTTACGAAAGTGACCGTGATGGGGGAGCGGGGGGAGATAGAAGGGGGGAGAATGTTGGTTGGTTGGTGTGTGTGGAACGTGGCCGAGGCTTCAATGCGTCCTCTGGTGGTCGAGCGAGGGACAATCAAACTAAAAGCCCAGGAGAGTTTACTAGAAATGGACTAATGGACGGCTTTTATTGGATATCGGGACGAACGTTCGTTCAAAAAGCCGAAAATCCTGCTTTTCTTTCAACACACATACACACCCAACCAACCCAAAAAAAAAAAAAAGTTTTCTAAATATTGGGTGTTGAGTGTGATAGTTTGAGAAATTAACACCAGAGGGGGAGAAAGTTGGATTTTTATAATTTTGAGTATTCGAAGTGTTTGACACGAGCATTTCACGAGTGGAATAAATGCGATGTGGAAGGAATAAAATGTTGAAATTGCTCGAATTTGAATGTGATGATGAGCGGCGAACTGTGCGACCCGTTGCATCATCGATCGTGATAAACAGCAGCCGCATGCGTGTTATACGTGCCTAAGTTAAATTCCCGCTGAGAAAACCTGCGAGTCTAAGCGAATTTGACTCCCGCGTTTGTGCACGCATGTCTCGTCTCATTAATCGATTCCTACCCTTCCAACACACACTTTCCTCCACCTGTAATTGCCAGGATTACCCGAAACCTTCCCCCTTACACTCGGCTCGTGTGTTGACGCTGGGGATTACCTCAAACTCTCGACCCCACGGCTCATCCCACACGACTCGACAGCGTCACACACGATAAACCGCAGGAAATGGAGGAAAAAATAGAAAAATCTCACAAATTCACTGAAAAATTACACATTTACGACATTTCTCACCTCAAAAAACCCCTAAAATACCCATAAACCCCTTTTTAACACCCGAAAACTCCACTTCCTTCCTCCCTACACCCAACACTCGTGTTACGCACCCCTGAGAGTAAATATTTGCGGGTCGCGCGACTAAGTGCTGGGGTTTTAAGTGAGATTAGGTGTTAAATGATTTTTGCCCCGTGTCGCATGTTTGCAAAGTCTCGCAACCGACATTTCCTGGATTTGGGGGACATGGGGACACGTCCGATGGAATTTTATGTCTTCATTACTAGAAGTGTGTTTGGGAGTTATGGAAAATGTGTGTATAGAAATTTTCGTGATTAATCTGATGCGCAAACAAATGGCAAATGGTTTATAAGGTGCGCGGTAATTAGCAGTTTCCCCTATTTATTTTAATCTTGAGAGAAAATCCTAATGAATGGTTCTCGGCGATGTTTCTTAGGCTTTTGTAAATAAGAAATGAGTGATGCAATTTGGGCGCGATAATGAAATGACTGATGATGATTATGATGATTATGAGGGGCGGAGAGAGTGGAATAAGAAGGGAATTAGAGATGAAGTGTCTTTATTGCAACACAAACGGTACAAGTCACGTAGTTTGTACCTATGAAAGGCTTGTGTCGGATGATGAATGGGTACATCCGAGTTTGATGTGTTTTATGGCGGAGCGCAGTGTACGGAAGAACGCTCGAATAAGTGCGACAAAAAGAGTCGACGAGGTGTACGTGATTGTATTAAAATTAAATTTATGACGTGAAATTTTTTTTAAAATAGAATTTTCTTAGAAAGTTTTTTTTTCCTTTGAGGATTTTATTAAAATTTTTTATTTATTTAGAAAATTTTGTTTAATAAAATTTTTTTTGTAGAAAAGTTTATAAAAATGACTTTTTATGTAAATTTTCTAAGAAAATAAAATTTTTAATGAAAATTTCTAAGAAAAAAATTTTTGTCCGGAAATTTGATGTTTACTAAAAATTTTCTAAAAATAAAACTTTTTCTTATAAAAACTTTTTTTTAATAAGAATTTTCTAAGAAAAAATTTTTTTTAATGAAAATTTTCTAAGAAACATGTAATTTCGCATCAAGTTATATTTTGCTGCAGTCACTCGGGTTGCAGCATGCCGTATCTACGATGCGCATTTTTTCACTCGACCGCATTCAATGGCCACTGGAGAATTGTTTGAGAATCTCTCGTAATGATTTTTATCAAGGCAGTTAATAACGACAAAATTGGATCAAATGTAGACTAGGTAATTTGGAACCCCTCCCTTCCTTCCCCATCTCTGCCATTCTTTGCGTCTCAACCCCCATCATCCCACAGGAGGAACAATTGAACGCGCAGATAGCTCTCTGATACTAAAACATGGCGCGCACGCTCGCAAACGTTCTTATATTTCATTCTTCCTTTATGAGTTGCACATCTCTTACCTACCTAACATACCCCGTTCGTGTCCTCGATTTTTTTTTCCTTTTTATGATGAGACCCGTCTTCAATTTGTGGATAAATGCGTTTCATTGCGCGCGTTTTATTGCGGGCGTTAAGCGCATCGCTGGCCTTCAGCTCCGGATTCTCCCCATCGTATAATGGGTGCGAAGGGAAGCCTCGCTTCAACCAAAGGGGATTACGCTTAATTTCAGCCTGGTTTCCTGGCTTGGCAGCTGTCGCCTGGAGTTCTCCATTCGCCTCTCTTCTCTCTCCTTGCTCCCTGCCGTGCTGTGCAGTGCGGTGCAGCACGGTGCATTGCAGAGAAGCACGGAGGAAGCGAGAAGTCGAGTTTGAGCTCAGAAATTACCAAAAAAAATTTTTTTTACATATAATAAAATTTATTAAATTTAGTTTTAGGGGATGATGAGACCCCCTGAGACCCCCGATGTAATGCCGAGAATCACGAAGGAAGCTAAAAGTCGGGTTTAGACGAAGGAAATATGAAATAAATTTTTTCTTTGTATACAAAAAATTAAAATTCGGTTTTAGGGGTCTCTCAGATGCCTGAGAGCCCCTGAGATCTTTGGTGTAATTCAGAGAAGCATGGAGGAAGCTAAAAGTCGAGTTTGGACTTATAAAATAACAAACAAATGTACGGTGTATAAGTGTAAAAAAAATTATAATTCGATTTTGGATTTTTTAACATGTAAAATAATTTATAAAATTCAGTTTTAGGGGACTCTCAGACCCCTCAGACTCCTCAGACCCCCGGTGTGATGCAGTTAATCACGGGAAAAGCTAAAAGTCGAGTTTAGACTTAGAGAGAAAATTTTTTTATATGTTTAAAATTTATAAAATTCGGTTTTAAGGGCTTCTGAGCATCTGAGACCCTCAGTGTAATACAGAGAATTGTCTTTTACCTTCCACCGTGCATCTCTGCATCGCACTGGGAGTCTCAAGGGATCCCAGGGGGTCTCGGGGGGCTCTAAAACCGAATTTTAATGTAAAAAAATGTATTTTGGTAATTTCTATGTAGAATAAAAATTAAAATTCGGTTTCAAGGACCCCTGAAACCCCTGGGACCCCTAGTTATAATACAGAAAAAAACGGAGGTCGAGTTTTATACATAAAATTTTTTAAATTTTCATCTTAGAGACCCCGGGGCCCTCAGGGTCCCCGTCCGAAACCCCCGGCGCACTAACACTATTCGGTCCTTTCTATTTTTTTGTTTAATGAAGTTCTCTCAGGGGTCTATCTAAGGGTTCCTGAGGGTCTCGGAAGCCGTAGGTGGAGAAGGAAGGAGCCCTTGGGTTCTGGAGTTCTTAATACTGAATAACTAAAATATAAAAAAAAAAAATTGTTTAAACGTATCGAGATGAAAAAATAGAAGGAAAAATAAAAAGAATGAGAAGAAAAAAAATAAGTTTTGTGGGTCCCAGGTGCGCTGTGGCGCTTCTTATTTGCACTTGCCTGGTTCGGTGATGAGCGCGCCCTGCTCGATGACTTGCAACGATTTAGTGGAATTGATGGCACCTTATTCGTGCTCCTAATCCCGAGTTTTCTGACTTCATTTGTCTTGTACTAATGAAGCGCTTTGAAAATTGCAACGTGGAAAGAAAGTGTTAAGGGGAAGGCGGACATTTTCCTGCCCGATTAATCAATCCACTCGCAAAACTCACACGTGTTGGTTGGTTGGTTGGTTTGGTGTGCAAAAGAGATCCAGAAGCTGCTTTTCCTTCGCTGCCATAGTAACTCGCGTCTAATATCAAGGGTCTGGGTGTAACTAATTCTTTTCCGATACACGTTTGTATCTTGGAGGATTTTTTTTTCTCCCTTTTTCCCCTTTTCTTAGAGTAAGAAGGTCGGGGAAAGGGTTTGCAAAGCTCCAAGATAAGGGGATGCGAGTGTAAACCGAGTTTTTTCTTTTTATTTATTGCAAAAATGCTGGGGAAGGAATAAAGGAGGAGAAAAAGCGAGGAAAAGTTTCCGAGTTTTGTCACTAGAGGGAAGCAAGTTGTGGGTCGACAGCGTTGGGATGGGAATTTAAGATGATGCGATGATTTTTCCAGGAAATCTAATAAAATCTGACAAATTTATGATAAAATAGTCTTCTTTTTTTTTATATTCCAGGTAGCGATTAAACAGAAAATCTACTGGGAAACGATGTTTGGCGATGACGTCATCATTCTCAGGTAGGAAAACCGCGAAAAACGAATTTTTAAAAATTATAAAACTTATAAAAACGAATTTATTCGACTTTACGGTATCGAAACGTCCATTAATCGCATAACCGTTAATTTATTTTAATATTTTTTTCAATATCGAGTGTTGCACATGCGCGAAATGTATCGGGAGTTTATACTACACAGAGTGTAGCAATGAAAAGAGATTAGCAAAAATAATGGTAATTGAAAAAAAAGCTGATTAAGGGTGTGATTCATCAAGAGAGGCGTGTGTTGCACTTAATTAAGATCCGATTGCCACAACTCCCCACAAATATCTCTGCTGGATCCTTAGATATACCGTAATAAAAGACACGTGCGCCTACCAAATGTTTGACGCTCGTGTCATTAAATTTTATTACTGACCCGGTCACGGTTTGATGCATTCCCGCGATCTTGTGTCGGAATCCGACATCATCGACTCGCTCGTTATCATTATGAAAATGGCCGAATAGGGGGTTCCGAACACTTAATTTACAAAGGAAGGGCGAGTACACGCTAAATTGATTGACTAAATTACGACTTTCATTAGGATTTTTATTAATTTTTTAAATTTTTTTCTTTTACAAATATTTTTTTTTATATAAATAATTTGCGTAGAGAATTATTTAAATTATTTTTTAACGGATTTTTGCTTTTGTTTGTTGACGAGTTTGGGTTGTTGAGCAACTTTCGGTTCTTTTGAAATGTTTTTGGTTTCGTTTTTCGTCGCCAGTTGGGGTTTTGGACTTTAGTGATGGAATCGGTTGTTGTTGTTGTCGAGGGGGCCGACAATAGATGAAATCATGAAAATCAACGAAATCACAAGAAATAATGGAAATCACAAGAAATCACGGAAATCACGAAAATCATGAAAATTACAAGAGATCATGGAAATCTCAAGAAATCAAGGAAATCACAAGAAATCATGGAAATCACAAGAAATCATGGAAATCTCAAGAAATTAAGGAAATCACAAGAGATCATGGAAATCACAAGAGATCATGGAAATCTCAAGAAATCAAGGAAATCACGAAACTCATCACATGATTTCCATGATTTCAAATCTCGTACGCCATTTTATCGAATGTTGGCCCTTCGAGTTCTTTGCAATTAAAAGTTGCAAATTCGAGTTTTTATTTGACAAAAATAAAATTCGAGTTTTTATTCAGTAAAGATGAGAAATATTCCAATTTTTATTCGACAAAAATGAGAAATATTCGAGTTTTTGGATGCATTCATAAATATTACTCAAGTTATTAATGTTTGCCGAAGCTAAAGTTATTAGCTGTTGATATTAGAGCGTCATTTCTGATGCATTTTGATAGTGTTTTTGTATGTTAATTGTTAATGATGTTTTGTGATGAGTTGATTGATATGATTGATTGCTATTTGATTGCAGCGAAGGTTTTATAATCGAAGTTTCTATTTCCACCCCAGATCCAATATTGGGTTATTTCATTTTCATCTAATTGTTCCCGAAAGGCTGATCTATTACAGTACCGTATACAGTATCATTCCCATCTGATTCAGGACTCACCATGCGATTCACACCCTCAACTTTCTATTCATCCCCTCTACACTGGGGATATCCCGGTTCTGATCCCGGTCCCGATAATAGAATCTGGTCTGGTTTTTTTTTTTTTGTGTACAGGACAGGACTGGGATTATGATTTTTTTTTTCCTATTCTCGCGTTCGGAACGGGTCTGAGATTGCGATTTGTCCGATTTTCGGGTCTGGGTCGGGTCCCAGGCATTGAAAATTAACAACATTTTGGATCCAGCACTGAAATCGGGACGTAATGATTGGTTTGGTTCCGTGCATCTTTTTAAAGTCATTTTTGGTTGTGGAAATGAGAAAATTGGGTAGTATTATCATAATAGTAATAATACTATTATGTGGTATTATTTACCCCTATTGACTGTAGCATGGTCGAAAATCGTACAACTACTGTAGTATATAGATAGCCCTTTGGAACCAATAATTGGATCTGAGGTGAAAATAGCCACTGAGACTGAGCTATTTTCACCCCAGATAGTGTTAAAATTGCTCTGAACAAGGGTTAGGTTAGTTTCACCCTATCTAGGAATTTTCCCCACCCCAACTTTTCTTTTGGTATGAAATTTCAAGATCAAATTTTTCACTCTTAATTTTCGGGATAAAAACATGGATAGTGGTACAAATTTAACAATAAAAAAATTTTTTTTCTTGTCATGCCATGGGGGAGAATATTAATTTGTTATCATCACTCAAAGAATAAACTTACCGTACTGTTGTAAAAAATTTTGAACTGTAGGTATTATATCGCTGCTTTCCAATTGATAGGTGCGAGTGTCAGAAGCTGAAATAAGAAATTAATAAATAACGATAACGATGGAAGTCAGTAGTATGCTAGCTAGATAGATTTCGGCCTCGCGATCACGCTGGACTGCTCAAAAATGTCGTATGGCCTCGCGTTCCCGAATTATAAGCAAAACACCATGTTTTGCAAAAACTGCCCCACAACTTTGCCTACCATTTCTATTTTCTGTCCATGGCATTCCTGGAAGTCAGGAGTATGCTAGCTAGATAGATTTTGGCCTTGCAATCACGCTGAACTGCTCAAAAATGTCGTACGACCTCGCGTTCCCGTGTTATGAGCAAAAAAGAATGTTTTGCAAAAACTGCTCAACAACTTTGCCTACCATGTCATGTGACATAGTGATGACCCACTTTTTCTTGCAAAAATCAAATACATGCTTCTTTTTTTCTCTCTTTTGTTTACACTTCATTATAACGCCATTCTTTATTTTCAACATATTATGTCGTCATTCTTTGTTTCAATTTATTATGACGTCATTTCCATCCTGTTTTTGGCCACCGGTCACCGGCCACCGGCCACCATCCACTGGTCACTTGCCACTAGCCACATGATACTGACTACTGTTTTGTTTGTTTGTTTGTGGCTAGTGGACAGTGTCCAGTGACAAGTGACCAGTGGCCGGTGGCCACTACTGGACGCCATGGACGGTAACCGGTGGCTGTGCCACCATCCATCGGCCACTGTCCACTGGCCACTGTTCACAGGTCACTTGTCACTGGCCACTGTCCACAGATCACAAACTAACTGACCACAGATGTTGTTTGTTTGTTTGTGTTTGTTCCCGACCCCCGGATTTTCTCGACTCCCTGTTGTTCCCGACCCCCGGAAATCACGAAATTATAAATCCCCGTCCACATGTTCAAAGAGCAGTGGTATTGTCCTCTCTTTAGTTAATAAGTATTGTCCTTTCTTATTTTCAATTCATGATGTCATTCATGATGTCATTCTTTTGGTTTGATTTGGCATTTAAATTTGGTGCGTTTTGACGTCATTTCCGTCCCGTTTTTGGTAACAATACACTATTTTTTTCATGTTTTTCCCCATTGAAATTTTCCTCTTACCTCGGCTAAAGATGTTTCACATCAAAAATTAATTTTGTTATGATTGAGTGTTTTGTTTTGCAGTTTGTCATCATACTTACGATATACGTATTCAGGGATTTCAAACATGTACGTCATTTTGCAGTCAATACTTTCAAAATTTGATAGATAATCATAAATTCCAAGAATGAATAAACCCGGTAACATGATAGCAGACAGCTTCTTTACCAACGAGTCCGCTATTTCTCAAATGGCGGTTCAGTGCAAATTCCCGGAACAAGGGTTTTCACAATGATGCAATTTTAAAATTTTAGGAATAAAAACTATTAGAGACTTAGCGCTTTCTCATATGAGATTTTAAAACAAGATTTTATAAACGAAAAAATTTATAAAATCTTGTTTAATTAAATTTCGTAGTAATCTTTTCGTGTGACAGGTTGCACATTTGTTGATACGAAAATTATAAAAACGAAAATGAAAAAAATTAAGAAACAAACAAAGAAATTTGGGGTACAGGTGCTCTTTGGGTACCTGTCTGTGCCCTTTGGGCTATCCTTCCATGCTTTTCAACAATTGAAAAATAGTTTCAACAATTGAAAAATAGTTTCAACAATCGAAAAATAGTACGTATTCAACAATTGAAAGTTTCAACAATCGAAAAATAGTACGTATTCAACAATTGAAAGTTTCAACAATCGAAAAATAGTATTCAACAATCGAAAAATAGTATTCAACAATTGAAAAATAGTTTTCAACAATCGAAAAATAGTTTCAACAATTGAAAAATAGTTTCAACAAATGAAAAATAGTTTCAATAATCAAAAAATAGTATTCACTTAGAGTACCCAATGGGGTACCCAATCCGTGCCCTTGGGGTACCCACCCATGTCCGTGTGGTACCATGTGTGCCCTTTGGGTACCCATGTCCTTGAGGTACCAGCCTGTGACCTTTGGTACCCATTCGGTACCTTGGGATACCTGTGCCATTGGAGTACCCTGCCATTGGGGTACCCACGTGCAGAGAGTCAAACTGTAATTTATAACGTTCCGGTTTACGGTTACGTTCCTAATTTTTTTTCGTTTTCGTTTTTTGTTTCGTTCCCAAGTTTTAAATTTCGTACCG
>JAQFZO010000317.1:0-27998 GCA_034695885.1 Geophilus flavus
ATCGCGCTCTGACGTCAATCTGCACATGCGCAGATCATGACGCAATCAAATTGCGCGTCGATCACGCCAAAGTGGGGCCGGACTATTAGGGAGGAAATCTGATCTGACCCCTTTGTAAAAGTAGTATGGTCTTTGGCAGTGGCAGAAAGTCGAACTACTCAGTTGCAGATTAGGCAACATGGGGTATAGGAAAGATTTTCCAGTCCATAAGTATACACAGTCAACGAGGAACACCAGCAAAGGCAAACCCATCATTACGACCAACCCTCCTACCTTCGCCATCAGTATCGACCGCAAGCGAATTCAGCAGCTCGTCCAAACTCGTTTCATCGATTGGTCTTCCTCTTCTTCTCCCATCCGAATCCGACCTCCATCCACCATCCCTTCTGACCACTCGCCTCCCACTGGGCCCGTGACTGACCCTCAACTGCCAAATCTCGTGGTCGTGATCGGTCTCCGTCAAAGTATCCGTCGAATTCCCATTCTTCATTGCTTGCCTCGATGGCAATGGCGGTACCGGCGGCGGAGTGAAATCTCCGGGTCTCGCGTACAGACCGGAAGTCTCCGATGCGATGGCCGCCATGATGTCGGTCATGCTCTGAGTCCGGTCGCTGTCGTCGAAAAACAGACCCGGTTGTCTCTTCTGGACCAAATGCGAAATATTGGCCGACAGGGACTTGACGGCCCGGTACTTCCGGCGCGCCACACCGGAAGTGGGTGGTTTCACCGCGCTGGAACTCGACCCGTTCCTCAAAATGGCGTCCAACTCGTCCGTGTTGACTTTCGGATTGCTCCCAAAATCCTTCCGCAGATTCCTCATCGCCATGTCGTCCTGAACGACATCTGGTGTCATTCTCGGCTGAAACGTCGGTCTCTGTTTCGGCGCGCCACCTGGACGGAGATAATCCGTACCGGAAGTAGTGATGGGAACGCCGGTCGGGATGCCGAAAGGGATTCCTTCCGGTTGTTGCGGGTGTCGACTGTTGGCGTCGCGCATGGCCCGGAAAGTGACGTCATCGCGCACCGTATCTGGTTCGCGGGACAAAGATCTGCGAGGCAGCGGACGTTTCAACAAATCCTCGGTAGAGGTCCCCGGAGAGAGATGCGGCGAGATTAATAGATAACTTCCGGTCGGGTTGAAGGCGGGCGTCGTGGAACGCGTCGGGGGACGCGAAAATCGTCTGAAGGCGAAATCATCGGTCAGATTACGGCCGCCGATCAGGGAATCGTAGGAACCGGACACGCTGGTCTTTGATAGTTGACGGAAGTTGGCGGGTGAGGGCGTTGGTGTGGCGATTGGAAGTTCGTAAGTGAGCATGCGTCGATCAGCGCGGTCTAGGATGGAGTCGTCGGCGAGTTTGAGGGATTTGTAGATGTTTTCGAGTTCTTGTAAGGCGTCTTCGAGGTTGTGGGGTGGTGATGTGTTGATTTGGAGACTGCCGCGACGAGGTGGGACCGCCGGTGGAATGGTCTTTGATGGTGGTTGTTGTTGTGGTGTTGGATCCTGGTGGTGGTTTTGGTTTTGGTTTGGACGGGGGTCGTGAGTTTTTATTGGGGCTCTGGATCTGGAGAGATGAGAAGATAAAATTAGTTTTTTTTTGGGTTTGTTGGATTTGTGAATTAAAAAATGTGTCGAAATTGTCGATATTTGTTTAAGGGTTGATGCATAATGTCGACAATATTGATTTGTTGTTTCAGATGTCTTGATTTGGTTGTTTTAGGCATATACGGCCGACATTTGAAAATTTGCGACTGTTGTGGTTTGGTGGTTTTTAGTTTTTTAGATGTCGAGAATTGTTGATTTATGCTCTCAAGTGTGTCGAGTAGGCCTTTAAATAGTCAACAATTGTCGGTTTTTGCTCCTAGAGTGTCGACAATTGTTTACTTCAACTCTCAGTGTCAACAATTGTCGATTTTTGCTCTCAAAGTTTCGACAATTGTCGTTTTAAAAACTGTCAGTATAGACAACTGTCGATTTCAAAACTGTCAGTATCGACAATTGTCGACTGTGTCAAGTGTCGACAACTGTCGATTTCAAAACTCAGTATCGACAATTGTCGACTGTGTCAAGTGTCAACAACTGTCGATTTCAACAGTCAATATCGACAATTGTCGATTTCAACAGTCAATATCGACAATTGTCGATTTCAACAGTCAATATCGACAATTGTCGATTTCAACAGTCAGTATCGACAATTGTCGATTTCAACAGTCAGTATCGACAATTGTCGATTTCAACAGTCAGTATCGACAATTGTCGACTTTCATATTTATAAAACTCGCCTTTTGTCGAGTAATAAGCTTACAACCACAGCTCCACAGTCCACATGATTCAACACACCTGCCATTTTTCAATTACACCAAAAACAACCACTAGATGGCATTATTTTTCAACCCATTAACTCCATATTAATTTTTTATTTTACTATTAATTACCACTAAAAAATCAAACATATTTTCAAACACATCTTCATCCATTTACTCTTTAATCCCAAACCAAATTTAATTAGATTTCTATATAAAAATAGAAATTTAATTTAAAAATAAATTCGCAATAAACATCAAGAATTGTTCACCTCAAATAAATCTAAAAATAATTGCAACAACATGCGGTTCCAAAACACATTTCCATCGCCCAGACTGTATATAAAGCAACATGCTGTACACACACATTACTAGCACCAGTGAGGAAAAACGGGAGAAAAAAAAACTCAACAACTTCCTCATTTCTTTTAGAAGTTTTTTTTTTCTTTCACTCTTTTAACTCTATCATAAATTTTAGGTCAAAAAATAGGATCACTGAATTCCTTTTTATGAGTAAAAAAAAAGTGGGAATAAAAAGTTTAACTCTGGATTTACTTCCTTTAGTTCCTAATTATACAAAAAAATTGGGATTTGGGGAAGTTTTTGGAATTGTGGAATTCAGATGGGGTTTGGGGTGGGTGAAAAATTTTGATTTTTGGGATTGGTGGGAAAAAAATGATGAAAATTGAAAGTTTTGGGGGAAAAATAATCTGAAAATTGGAAATTTTTGAAAAAATGAAAATTGGAAATTTTTGAAAAAATGGAAATTGGAAATTTTTGAAAAAATGATAAAAATGGCAAAATTTAAGAAAAAAATTCTGAAAATTGAAATTTTTTGGAAAACATTCTAAAAATTAGATTTTTGAGGGAAAAAAAGATGAAAATTGAAACTTAAAACTTAGAAAATTAAGAAAAATTAGGAAAGTTAAATTTTTAAGTAAACTGAATGAAAAATTGAAAAATTTGTAATTTCAAGGTAAAATATCAAAATTTTCAAGAAAAAAAACCCAAAACTTAATTATTTGAAAAAAAAATCAAAAAATTTAAATTTTCCAGCAAAATAACTAAAAAATCAAAAAACTCATGACTTAAACGAGAAAACATTCAAAGTCCAAAAATCCCAAGCAAAAACACCATAAAAATTCAAATTTCTATCCCCCAAAAAAAAAAAAAAAAAAAAAAAATTCGGCACACTAAAAAATCCCTCAAAAATCAAAAATCAATCAATAAAAACCCCTAGCTCCCAAAGCCCCAAATTCAAAACCACTTTCCCAGTTCCCACTTCCAACAAACCCACCAAACAAACAAACAAACAAACACAACACAACAAAACTACTTTCCCAGTTCCCACTTCCAAAAAACCCACCAAAACAAACAAACACCACACACCACACAACCAAAACAAAACAACACAACACAAAACCAATTGCTCAACCTGACCTTGGCCCTTGTCCCATATTCATCCGTTCTCTCTGCGCCTGCTGTACTTCCTTCGCTTGAATCCCCTTCAAAACCTCCATCTTCTGACATTGATGATGATAAACCTGATGATTCTCATACCCATACCCATTCTCAAACGCAAACGACACCGGTCGCGAATCCCGGGAAACGTGTCTCAACGGCGGCGGCGGTGGCGTCACCATCGACGGCATCTCGTTCCCCATCTTACTCGGCGATCTCGGCGGCGGCGTCGGCGCTCGTCTTGGCCCGCCGACGAGTCCAGCTCCCGTCGCCGGCCGTTCCAAACTCCAATTGCGCATTTCGGGTGTTCTTCGATTCGAATTCCTGCCTCTTCTCACGAACCTTTCGGTCCTTTTTGCGCGCGCATCTTTATGCAAAGCGAGGTCACTGTGAAATTTGTTATGTAATAATTTCCGATCGTCGTCGTTGTTGTTAGTCGGAGTCGATCGCGCCTCGTTTTCCTCGTCCGAAGAACTATCGCGCAGGCGCGATCGAAGTGCTTCGACACGTGCTTTGAGTAATTCTCGTCTTTCTCGTTTCGAGAGAGATTCTTTTTTGTTGTTGTTGTTATTGACAGGTGGTAGGGGTGTTGTGAAGTTGGCGCGCGGTGTTGGTGGAGTTTCCTGCGTTGGGGTTTCGGATGACGAAGTTGAGGATTGTGAAGTTGATGATGTGAATCCGAAACCGAGGCTCAATTGACGGGCCGATGCCGGAAGACTGCTGCATTTTCGTGTCGGTAAGTCGGCTGAACACCTGCCAAGTCCACCCTGGAATGAATGAAGGGGTGAGAGGTAGTTAGAAACAGCTGTTGGTTGGTGAATTGTATGGATGTATGTATGGTTGTAATGAATTTTTTTTTTTTTGAGTGAGTGAGTGAGTGTGGTTGGTGGTGTTTGGGTGGTTTGTATTTTTGTATGTTTTGTATATGGTAATGAAATGGGATTTTTTTTTGTGTTGATGATTAATTCTAGATGGGGCCATTGGGGTGTGTTGGGGTGTGTGAAGGTCAAGGTTGGATATGCAATATGATTTTTTTTTTTTTTTTTAATAATTTTTTTTATTATTTATTTTTTTTTTGGGGTGGTTGAGTTGAGGTTGAGGGTGTGGTGTTTGGGTGATTTTTTTTTTTTTAGTTTATTGTGGAAATGGATTTTTTTTTTTGATTTTATGTAGAAATAGATTATATATATATTTTTTTTGGTTTTATGGTGGAAAATATTGGAAGTTTTATGCATTTTTATTTTGGAAATTTTTGTGAATAAAATAATGAAAATTTATTTGAAAATATGGAATTTTCCATTTGGAAAAAAAATGGAAATTTTCAAAACATCATAACAAAAATTAAAATTTTCAAAATTTCATAACAAAAATTGAAATTTCCAAAATTTCATAACAAAAATTGAAATTTCCAAAATTTCATAACAAAAATTAAAATTTCCAAAATTTCATAACAAAAATTAAAATTTCCAAAATTTCATAACAAAAATTGAAATTTCCAAAATTTCATAACAAAAATTGAAATTTTCATGAAAATAAATGAAATTTTAGTTAAAAATGGAAATTTTCAAACTTTCACAGAAAAAAATGGAATTTTCATGAATAAATAAAATTTCATAGCAAAAATGGCAATTTTCATGGAAAATTTATTTTTTTTATATATATTTTCCAAAAAATTTTTCATTTAAATAAAAGAAATAAATTTAAAAAAAAATAAAAATAAAACTTGTTTTCAAAATCTTCCCAATTTTTCCTTCAATTATATAAATTACACATAAGGAAATCCAATACCCTTACGCAAGAAAACACTAAAATAGATTAAAAACTCAACATAAAATGCGTCAAAAATAATTCAAACGACACCACAACCAATCATTCAACACTTTGAAACCCAATAACTCTGAAGTATGAACTTTAATACTTCATTTCTCACACTTTCAAACATCTTTTACAATAAATAACATTTCTAAATTTTAAAAAAACTCCCAAACCAACTCTTCCTTATTCAACCACTTCACTAAACACGACTTTCTCCTCCATTTCTTTATTTTCCACATTTTTCCAATTTTTCCCATTTTTTCCCATTTTTTTTCCACCACAAAAAATTCATTAGTCGTGCGAACCTTACTGTACCTTTTTTCGGAACCAAGCTCGACATAAATCCATGACACGAAACGGAACTGTGAACTCACCTGTAAATAAAAAAATGTAAAAAAAAAAAAATCAAAATAAACCCAAAAAAAGAAAATCAACCAATCAGAAGCGAGGATTTACAACAAACGAATTTCTGATTGGCGGATCAAACCAAACGAATATTTGAATCGATTTCCTCATCGATAAACGACTTTCTAATCAACTAAAACTCAAATCAACGCCAAACTTTAGATGAAAAACGCAAATCAAGGGTCATGGGACAAATAAAATCACTTCCTGGATGACGTGGGGGTGTTGACCGCCAGACTGCGCTTGATTTTCACGCATCACGCTTCAGGTTTTACCTTTTTTCAACTTTTTTTCCTCGCAAAAGAAAAATTCACCGACACGACAACTCATGCACATACAGAGTATTTTATATGAAATAAAAAATTGTCCCCTGTGTTTAATTTAAATATTTCGCCCATTAATAAAAGATAGGGTTATTAACACGCCGTGATAAAATCAATTAAATGAATAAATTGACCTAAATGTCAAGGTAAAAAAATTATAAAAAACTCACCTCTCTTTCTCCTCGGCCCACAATTCATACTAAAACATTTAAACCCAAACTTGCACATTAAAAGAATGAAATATCACGTCACTGCAACCGAAACTGAAGATCGAGTTTCGTTTTCGCGCACGCGACATTTTTTTCGTTTCTCGTTTTACAAACGCGAGGAATGAAAACAGGCATGTGTCACCTCGCCACACGACAGCCTTGATTCTTATCACTCGCGCATGATGTAATTTTACCTGTTAACACTCGAAAACGATCCAAATTCACGTCCCACGGTAAATTAAAACACAAATCTCCACCCAACCGCTTAAACTTCCCACCTGAGTGACGGTGACGAACGATCACAGCGCCATCGGGCAATAAAAATCATTAAAAAAAAATAAATAAAAGTAAATAAACACAATAAACAAATAAAAAAATGGCTTGTTAAAAGACGATGTTGCTATAACACTTGATGGGATTAATGCACTACTAGTAGCGATCTTGGATGATAAAAAGGAGGCCAGCCAAAAATATAAATGAGGACTTCCGATGACGAAGTGGCGAGGAGGAATGCGAGCGAAAACAAACATTTTCTTGAAAATTAGGTGTAAAAGTGGGTAAATGGGGGAAATGTGGGTCGATTAGGATGTATTTTGTTGTTTTTTCACTTACGGTTTGTGTGTAACTGGGTGAAAACGAGGATGATGGCACGTTCGGACCGTTACCTCGAGTGTCACGGGCCGCCCCAATCGGACAGCGGCCCATAGGGGAGTGAGCACGGCGTCGTTCACATTTGCTATTTTGAGTCGTCGCCTAATTCGGGCTCCACTCGTCTGGTCGAAGCAAAAATAACATCCGAAAATGCATACAGAGTCAAGATAGTCGTGTTTACTTAAGATTTTTAATGTTTTCACGATTCGTCACGTTTTTTTTTTAATTTTTAATTTTAATAACAATTTTATTTCTGTTTTCTCATTTTTTGAAAAATAAACTCAGGAATGATTTGCATTTACAATTTTTTTTATTTATTTCTTTTTTACTCAAATTATCAACTTTTAAAAATGATAATAATAAAGGCTTATAATAAAAATAGTGTCGAATTATTTTATAAATGTAAAACTGTGCCATACTTAAATTTAATTAAATAAAAAAAATAAATAGAAATAACACCAACAAAAATAAAAAGAAAAACTAAAAGAATCGTCCACAGATGGCGTCTTTTATATGGTAAAACCAAAACCAGCACATTCGTTCCTAAATTTATTTATCCAAGCACAATTCATATATTAATAAAATAAATTAGACGCTAAAATATATTATCATCGTAATAATAATCATCAATTATTATTATTATTTTTCTCATCCTACAAGATTATAAATTATTTTCATACACATCGATCGAGGCTTAAAACGAGTTTACACAATCGATATTCATCACAAATTATCACTCTTCTAGTGTGTTCAGGGATTGATTGGAAGATGAAAAACTTTCTGCGCACGAATCACTCAACGAAATCCGATCTACCATTTCCTGTTCGGCAGATCCGCCATGTTGGTTCGAGTTCGAATGCGACGATTCCCATTTGCTGAAATTTATCGGTCTGTCGGACGACGCTTGATCGAATTGCTTTTCGTCCTCGACTTCCTCGATCTCGATTTCGTCGTCTTCTATCCGACACTGTTCTTCAGCGTTCAGAGTTTCGGCCGATCCGAAGTCGGAAACGGACGTGGATAAGTCTTCTAGGAAATCAAAACTAGCGACGGCGGCTTGTTCCTGCTCGCCGTATCGGAAGAAAAAATCTCTGCGGCCGATAATCGAAGGTCGTGGGGGAGGGATGTAGCGTAGGATACAATTTTCGTGTTCGGTAGCTGTTTGGAGTTTGGAAAAAATTAATTTCGAGTTATTTTTTAGGTGGATGATGTGGAATATTATCGATTCCATTTCACCTTTGCGATGGCGTCGTCGGTGCCTGTGTAGTTGATGTAAATGTTGATAATCTGAGGCATCGTCGCCACATTCGCTGCTACTGCTACTTGCGCTGCTACCCAACATCGTATCCAAAAGATTCGCCCGGGCCTGTAGTTAGAAAAATCTCGTTAGATACATGTTTATAAATTTTTTTTGGACCAATCAATGGAGTGTGTAAACCTTTGGATCCAATAAATCTAATGCGTTGAATTTGTGGAAGAGTTTGGGCTGATTTTCTGATAGGGTATAATCTAATCCTGATGTAGAATCAGGATAGAGGGTTTTTTTTCGAGAGAGAGAGATTTGATAAAATTTTTAAAATCCGACAAGATTTCGGAGATTTTTGCAACATTCCTCGTGATTTTGAGGTTTTTGTAAAATTCCACAAGATTTCGGGATTTTTTACGGAATCCGTCAAGTTTTCGGAGATTTTTGCACTAATCTTCAAAAATTGGAGATTTTTGCAAAATCCGACAAGATTTAGATATTTTACATAACCCGACAAAATTTTGACAGATTGAAGAATTCGACAATATTTCGAAGAAGTTTGCAATAATCAAAAAAATCCGATTTCGAGATTTTTGCAATATTCTCCGTGCTTTCGAGATTTCTGCAGAATCCAAAAAAATTTTGGAATATTTTTCACAAATCTACAAAATTCCAAAAATTTATTTTTATCGAATTCCAGGAATTTTGGTAAAACTGCCAAAAAACTTTCTCAACTTTTCCATCACACTCCACTCCATTGAAACCTTCAACAAAACAAACCTTTGGATCCGTCAAATCCATATCAGCTTCAACATGAACCCACGAAGTAGTACAACCTTCCTTGCCCACCATCGGTTCATCGTCCACCCTTCTTTCATCCTCGGCGCCGCTTTCTTCCATCAATGCGTTCAACTCCTCCAACTTCTCTCGCATCGACCCGGACTCATGCAGCGAACAAACATCCTCGGAAATCTCTACGACACCGCTCACTGGCTCCAAATCCTCCTCCTCATCCTCCTCCAAATCCTCCTCTAAATCTTCTTCTTCCTCTTCCTCGCTCGAACTCTCTTCGCCACTCAACGCTTCTTTCTCATATTTAAAATAAACCTCACTACTTTCTCCATCCAAATTCTCATTTTTCTCCATCAAATGCGCATCGACTTGACACAACCGGTAGAAATCGGGACAAAATTCCGTCTCGGTCGACGCCCCGGCCGCGTTTTCCCTTTCCGACGACTTCGGGGCATCGAATGGCTCGCAACAATATTCCAACATTGAAAAACCATTGGCGGAACTTCCCCAGCTCGCGCGGGACGTCCCGCCGCCTTCGAATCCTTCCTCTCCGTCATTCGTTTCGAGCCACTTGTTGGAAAACGCGGCCGTGATCACTTCGTCCATGGAAAATTCCCCCGTTTCTGGTTCCGGTTCGTGTCCTTCCGGTTCAAATTCGGGACTTTGATTGCACTGCTCCGTTTCCGCCTCTTCTTCCCCCCTTTTCTCGTGTCCGGCGTCCGGTTTCGGCTCCGGGTCCACCCCGTCGTCCGTGAGACAAATCTTCCCTTTGCTCCTCTGCAAACCGACCGGTTGTTGGCTATTTCCGACCGGTTTCCCCAGTTCTAGGCAACTCTCGGACGCGCAGAACATGAGGGAACGACTCGGTTTGCCGTCGTTCAACCGCGAGTCACTCGCCGCGCGGTGCATGTGCGCGTGCGCAGTGTTGTTGACGGTCAGACGACACGTGATCGGAATGTAAAACTCGTCGCAGTCGCCGTCTTCGACGATGGACAACTCGTTGACCAGCAAACTGTCCTCGACCACGTCGTAATTATTCAATAAATCCTCTTCTTCCTCCTCCGCTTGGCAGGAACAACACCCGAAGTAGAGGGCATGCTTTCGCTGCTTCTAGGTAGCGCCCGGCAGCTGGTACTATCGCTTTCCAAACTCCCGAATGAACTGAGCCCCATGCCACACTGCCCCGATTTTCTTGGAGAATGATAACCACGGATTGTCTTGGGAACGCTCGATTCTCCGAATGAGATCCTCATAGAGATCTCTTGAAATGTAACGTGAGGTTCAGATCCTGAGTGCTGAATGAGACCGGTTTGCCCGTTTCGTCAGTAATATAGACAGTAATGCTCTCAAAGAGTAAAGTGTTGACCTTTTTATAGTAAGGAAAAACGTACGTTTCCGTAACGGAGTAATCGTGCGTATCACCTTTGACTTGAATTGTCCTTAGAGACGGTAACAGTCTGGTGCCCACCACTTCTTCAGCGACAATGTCACAATTTACGGTAATAAAGGAACGCTTTCTTTCAAAGTTAAACGGATTCGTAGCGTATTGTGATACGTCGGTGACAAATTCTTTGTTCGATTCTCCCGTCTGTGTGAAACCCAACAGAACCGCCAAATCACGACTGAGAACGATCGATTTGTAAGTAGAGGGAAATCCAATTCTCACTCTGTCGTTAAATGGGTTGTAAGAAAAACGCACGTCTGGATACTTGACGAGCAAATGGTCCAAATGTTCCATCACCTCCTGTGGACTGGAATAGAATTTAGTGATCATCTCCAGAGAATAATTCACTTCGCTTTCCGCTTCTTCCTCCAATATCAGATACCATCTGCCTTCTCTCACGACCGTGGTGGGATATCTGATTTGATCTTTGCTCTTGATCGAGTAATCGGTGTAAATCTCGTGTGTTAGAATTTTCTTTTCTAATCCTATGGCATTCGCCAAGTCGGGAGACATCACTATTTGCGTCCCCGCTTTCAAACTGAGATTGAGTTTGTAGTCCTTCCACGTGAAACGAACTTTTTCTTCCAAGTTATCCTTTTTCAATTCATCGTTTAAGAATTTGAGCAGATGCGCTACGCACTGTAGAGGCGTTCGTAACTCTTCAACGTACGTCATAGTCTCCAAGATTATTTTAGGAGCGTATTCTGGGAAGACAAATTCGAGTCGATCTTTCTTCAACAAACGAATTCGTCCACCGTCGGTAATAGAGAGATCGCTGAAACTGGGAGGGTAAGTGATGGCTGTGAGTCCTACACGATAATCTTCCTCCAATTTCATGAGTCGAGGCAATCTCGTAGTGAAACATCCAGCGCTATTGTTTGGATAAATGCTTTTTGAACTCAGCGAGTTTAGTTGAATGAAAAAATCTTCGCTTTCTTTCATCGTAAAGTGAATCACACGTTTTCTATCGTAGACTTCAAGATCCACGAATCGTGTTCGGGTCCGAAATTCTTCCAACGCACAAGCGCTTCTTTCTGATCACCTTTGCCTCTGTAACGTATTATTTTTTCTATGGGGTGCAGCTTGTCTTCCTCATAAATTATTCTCTGTAACTCTTGTGTGTAAAAAAAACCTGTGATTCTTTCGCCTTTTAGATCGCGTAAAGCGTACACGGGCACGGGTTGTCTCCACACTCTCGAAGCTACTACAAATACTTCTTCACTCCACATTCCACGGTAGGCTTTATAGAAAGTACTCCTGGCTTTAGAGATGCGCACGTGATCGCCAATATTGAATTTGAATTTCTGATTGGCTACTGGTACAGCATTTCCGTATAATTTGTGCCAGACTTCTTCTTCGTTCTTTTCAGTTACTTCGTTAGGGCTCATTCCCAGAATCCTGTGTGTGCTGGCATTGTAGCTTTCTTCAAAACCATTCAGATTGTCAATGAAACGATCCGTGTTGTTGTGCGTCATCCATTTCCATATTTTCGATTTGATTGTTCGATTAAAACGCTCTACTAACGCAGCCTTGATCTCGGTGTTAAACGTAATGAAATGCTTTATTCCTCTCTCTTCCAAATAATCTTGAAATGGTTTTCCTTTAAATTCAAGTCCTATAATAGCAAGGAAAAAAAAAATAATGTTAGATTTGTTTCTATGTCAGGTTCTTAGCTGCTGCTTTGGACGACCAACTATAATAATTACCTGCATCCGATTGAACCAGTGCAGGCACCTTTGGTATTCGACTCAGAATTCTGTCAAAAGCCTCGGTTACTTCCTCGCTTTTCTTCCTTCGCACGGCCTCTAAATACCCGCGACGACTGAACACGTCTATACAAGTCAAAATGTAGCGGAAATCCGAGTTGTATCGAGCTAAATTCCCGAGTTCCACAAGATCTATTTGAAGTTGATGAAACAAACCGCTGGCAACAGTCTGCGATCTTTGAAAACGAAATTGAGCATTACGGTGAAGGGAATAAGAATCTGTCTTTGCCAAGAAATCCCTGATTTTCTGATCTGTAACTCCACCAAGTCTCCTCTTTTGCGCTTCTAATTTCAGTCTTCTAAACCCACCGTAACCACTTGGGCTTTTTAGCGAGGCGTATATGCCGCTCAGTTGCGACTGAAGTGGTTGCTCCTTCTCCCGGTCCATTCTGCACAGAGTGTTTGGTAGCTTCGGCTTTTATGAATTTCCAAACGTGCGGATTACCGACCAAATAGCGCGGTATATTGACTGCATGCAAAGCAGAACCAAATTCACGAATTCCCAAAGGGGGTGCGCTATAGCTTTTTCTGTGTCTGGCCGTGAAACCAATCAGATCGATAATGTTCGAACCTTTGATTTCTTTTCCGCTTCTTGTCATCTTCACTTCCCCTATCTCGTTCCAACCAACCTCTTTCTTGATTAGCTCCAAAAGCGCTCGAGACTGTCTTTGATACAGTTTCGGTAACGTTTTTAGGATCGTTTCGTCCCCCATGGATGAATTGGGCAAAGGAGAAGTGGCTTGAATTTCACAAACTCCTTCCAAGAATTGCTTCTTTTCAGTTTCATCGACACTGTCATCGCTCAGCATGTCAGAAACCTCCAAAAGTAAATCGTGAGGAGTTTTTTTCCTAATCGTCTCTTGATCCGGACTGTTCCCGTTCGTCGGATTGGTCTTGACTAGGTTCTCCGGTACTAGTACCATCCGATTGACCATTTCTTCTGGGTATGATTCCGTTTACTACCTTTATCAAGAGAGGCAACAGTTGGTATGATTTGCTTATCAGACGTCTTCTTCGTTTAGAATTGCCGCCTGGCTTGGCCAATTGCCTGAGTAATCCTTTGTGCTTGGCCAACCTTGATTTTTGCGAAGGAGTCAAGGGGATATTATTTCTCAATAAATTCAGGGAAATTTCACAGATCGTTATATGAAAATTATCATCCGTAGAATGCTTGAGAAACGCCTTCAATTGCTTCGTATTGAATTTCGGCAACAGTAACAAAAGTTCACCGTGTCTCTCCAGACGACGCATGTCTGCCTGAATGAGCGTTATTTGCTAAATAAATGGTATTTATTCGATTTACTAGATTTATTTTTTACTCATATTTTAAGTGATTACAAAATTATATAAAAATAAAATTATGTATAAAATATAGTTTGTTCTTTAGGGAAGATGTTAGTCTTCAGTCTCTGTTCGATCGGTGTTTCTTTTTGTAGGTCGATCACTAAATATCCATACTTGGAACTGGTCACAGCGTCGTGGTAAGCCTCTTCGAGCAGTTTTCCTTTCTTTCCAACATACAACTGCCTGGCTAAGTATCGTATTTGGTTAACATCACGATCGTTTCGGAAAAGTACCATCATCTGCGCATTCAAACTTAATGTACGCATATATTTGTTTGAATTAAACAGGTTCTGCACCAGCAGAATAACTGACAAGTTGCAGTGGTGCCCATATGTTGTAAACATGTTCATTATTTCCTCATTTATCGAATGCATTACGTCGTCCAGTATTATGAGTCTGCGCACTGGTTTGGACTCGGAGTAAGTATCTAAATGTGGAGCTCCCTTTACAAAACGAACTTTGTCCACGTACTCATTCATCCAAGGCTGACTCACTGTATGATGCCAAATTATTGCCTGTGGACTTGGATGAATTAAAAGGCTGGCGTTTCGAATCAATCGTTTGCAAAATTCGGTCTTGCCACTCTTCGTGGGTCCTCGATTTATAAAAGAAAAATCATTAATAAATTTGTTTTTAAATGTGTGTGTATTTGATATTGCTATATCTACCTGCAATAATTACATTAATAGGATGATTGATCTGCATTATTACGAGTAGTGTTCATGTAAAGTACGGCTTTCCTTATATCTTCCTGAGATTTGATCAGTAGAGTCCACTGCGAATGTGACAGTGCAATTCCTTTGATGGTGGGAAAGTTGAAAACGAATCTTCTCAAATCCAATATCACCTTCCCTTCGGTGTTCCAACAAACACTAGCTCTGATCTGTTTTCCAAGATGCAGTTGCAGTGAACAAAGTTTGTAGGAAGGTGGTGACAGACTCTCTCTAAAGTCGGATGAATTGGCTAAACGCTCTTTACTGTGAACGGTCTCCAACTTGCTGACGACAAAAATTTCCAGAACCAACAAAACAGTTCCAAGGGCAACCAGACCAACAGTACCGTTCAGTTTTTCTCTCATCCAATTCCTGATTATAGGCATTACTGTGCGTCTTCGCGAAAGGACAAAGGGAGACTGAAGGAAACTCTTTAGTACAATCACAATTATTTACATGGGACAAAGGGTGTTGGAGGGTATATGTGTGTTTCCCTAGGGTCGTTATTTTGTTAAGTAATGTCCGTGAGCGAGGGTGTCAATTCCATTGGGCATAATCCATCGCTTATCGTCAAAAGACGTGAGTCCAACCTTTCTGATGACATTGAGTGACAACTGATGATTCTTGCTCTGAATGGTGCATGCTTCTACGCGTTTAGTCCGGTTTTCAAAGAGGCATCGTTTGTAGTCTTCGTGCCTCAAATATTTGTTTAAGGCCACTCGTGGGATACCCTTTCCCGTGCGTTTCTCGTCCTTGATTGTACGGATAGAATAACACTTTGGTCTTAGTGCCACCACCTCCAATATGGGCACACCCCCCATTTCATCGGTGAAACATCCCATTTTCTTGTGGTTGGAAGTGTCAAACAGGAAATGAGATTTTTCAAAATTTGAAGTGTCGAATAAATAAGACATCTCCCGCATGTCACGATACACGTCTTCTGTTGTTATTTCTAAGCATGTGGAATCTGTGTCTGTGAAAATTAGCTGGACTGCCGACCCGTATCTTCTCTTTATAACGCCATAATAATATTTGTACATAATTAGCTTGGAAATATCAAGTATGCTAAAACCACAGTACACCGGCTTGTTTAAGAGCAGGCTTTTTTGTTTCATGTGTATTCCGACTAGATTTTCATTGAAGATCCGAAATTCTTTTAGTCTCGGAGAAGACAGCAGTTTCTTGGCTCGTTTTGCGTTGTTTACCAGTTTTATATCCACTCTTTTTCTTACATTCTCGAGTAGTTTCCCAAATAAATGGTTACAAAAATTTTTGTACAGCTGGACTTCAAATGGGGATTTTGCTTTCTTGCGTTTCTCAATATTGAAATTAATATAGTCTTTCAGAAACGTTGATTGAGTGAATGACATTACCCTGTGGATTTTAACTACCTTCATTCCCATAGAAAGATAAAATTTTAAGTTGCGGTAATGCAAAACGTAACGTTGTTTGTCGTGTAAATTCGGAACCAATTTTGTGGTAGCGATGTGTTTGTATCCGCAAGCTTTTTGCACTCGCCTCGAATACGGAGATAAATCTTCTTCCTTCACTTTAAGTGTTTCTGGACATAAAGGATTGTCCGAATCTCTTTGATGTAAAGAACTCGGATATGAAATGTCTATTTCTAATACGTATCCAGTTTCAGATGTGTCACTCACATCTTCGATTTTCAAATTTTTGATTTCTTCTTCGTTTAACCATTTGAAATCTGATATAGGGAGTGGTTCCAACATACTCGTCGGATAAAGCGACACAGCGTCGAAATAACATAAATATGAATTAGGAAGCTCTGGATTGTAGTACTCTGGGCCTAAATACGGGTTATTGGCTCTGGCGTAACGTTTTGATATCATAGAGATTCCCCCGCGAACGCTTCGCTCAAAAAATGTGTATTTATCTGGACATGTCAAAAGCTCCAGCTTTGCCTTTGTCATTCTCAAGCATGCTTGCAATGCTAAGCCGGGAGCGCTGTACAGATAACACGGATCAATTTTATAATCTCTCAGCGAAAGGGAGCGAAAATGTTCAAAGACACAAGCTAAAAGCATTGTGTCTGACAAAACATAAAAGGAAACGAAGTCTCTGAATGTTTTCATGTTAAACCTTTTCCATATTGTTTGTGCGTGAGAATAATCCTCGATCGATATGCTCTCGTCTGTCAAGTGGTTAAAAAACATTTCTTTCGGTGGCAACTGTCGTTCTTCGAATCGTTCGGGAGAATCCAAAAAATGATACGGAAAAACTTGCTTGCGCAAAAGTAATTTTGTGTCTTCTTCCGTGATTACTTGCCCCATGTTATCTGCCATCAGAGTAAAGTTCCCCATACCATGTTTAGCTAGATTCGAAACCAGGTTTTCCAAACTCCCGTTGAGGAATTGCAACGAGTCGATGAAACACAGCCTCCCTAGCGTGAACGCCATGTATTTCTCCATGTTATTAGGAAGACATGACATTTCTCTGTTTGTCACTTTTCCTACTCCGCTAATTATAATATGAAGATCGAAGTGCATAAGGTTGTGTAGAATTACTGGGATCTTGCGAGTCTGTTTGCAAATTAAGTTGCAGGAATTGTGAGCGGCACCTGTGAGAAAGTGATGAAAAAAAAAATTTATTCTGCCTCGTTTTTTTTTTTTGTATTTTTTGAAAATTTTTTTTTCTTTTAACTTACAGATAAATTTCCCAGTTACATGGTCGTGATGTTTCACTGGTTTCTCTTCGAGTGGAGAATCGCATATCCCACATATTTTTGCTTTGACAAACGTGTGCAAGTCTTCCGCACTCATTTCCATTTCTTTTATGTTAGACAAGATATTGATTATTTTCTCTTCTTCCTCCATTAACATTTCGAGAAAGGTTTCGACGACATTTGGTCCACTGTACACTACGGGTTGAGAAACCGCTCTGCTGAATTGGTTGACCACGACAAACGAGAATGCACACGGTTCGTATTCGACTATCGGATGATTGAATGATTGAGCATTCGGTTTGCACGTATGGAGTTTCGTCGAATAACATTCAAAGTCACTATAGATGACAAAAGGAATCCGCATGCCATATTCGTAATGCGTGAATTTCAATATGTTGTTTTCTTCAGTCGGCAATTGAATTTTCTGAGGGGCTTGCAGTTTACAATCGGCCAGATGTTCATCCCTCGTTTTCTTATATGTAAATCTATACATACAGTTTTCACAGTAGTATTTCTTGCATTTATACTTTGTAAGAGAGAACAACAATCCGTCTAGATTTTTGATTAAACAATAATGCTTCTTTTCTTCATCGCTTATTAACAGCAGATTCACGTGGTGTTTGTCTATTCTTTGTAAATTGCTTATGTACAAAGGATAAATTTCACTTTCATAGGCAAAGACATTGACAGACATATTGTTGTTTGTTTCGAATTTTTTTATGTGCTTTAATTCAACTGGAAATATGATTCCATCGACGTTTAAACTATTCTCCCATTTTACATATTTTCTCACTCTGTTGGCGTTACTTTTTTGTGGATGTAAGGAAGCCAGGATACACCAGATGAAACATTTCTGGTCTTTGTTCAGTATGTTCACTATGGCATGTTTGTTTCTCAGTTTCTTAGGTGTAGGGATGTGCGAAGATGCCGAGAGTGGATGGAAATCTGCGACGTTTAATTCTAGTTTTGATACGCTTTCCACAGTCCATCCACTTCCCTCCCTCTGGAAATTGCTTTGGGACTGCATTATTTTCCCCGATGCTTCACTGATTTCTTCATTCAGATCACTAGAAGTCAGGCTCGAGTAACATTTGCTGGTGAAATATCCAGTGGTTTGAATGACCTCAAATTCGTGTTCTCGAGTAAATTTTACCGTCAAAACTAAATACCATCTGGCCCCACCAGTTCTTGACATTCTTTCTTCAATCTTCTCTTTAATATTTTCGCGTTCGTCCATTAGAAAAGATTCCCCGTCCGTGACAATTTGACCAACCGGTGGGTTAATCGTGTAATTTCTTAAGGTGTCGTTTAAAGCAGATGTGAAGTCGCATACATCGGTGTCGTTTGTGGGAGAAGATGATTTTTTCTTGCGAGCAGGACCACCACCGCCATACTGTACGATGCTTCTTTTCCCATTTGATGAGTGTTGTATTATACCATCTGAAGATGTGCTTGCATTTCCAATACGGTTCCTTCTTTCTATTCTGTTTCTTAAATCTTTGATACTCCGTCTTCTGTCTTCGTATTTTTGTCTGTTTATCTCAGATAAGATTCTATTTATTTGAGTTTCAGCGTTTTCCAGACTGTTATCCATTTTTTTTTATTTTATTTCCTTCCTAATTTAATTCTTCACTGTAGGTGTTCTAGAGAAGGAATGAGCAGTTTTACAATTAAGAATTGTATTTATTTCATAAATGAGTTTATAGTGTACAAGTAATATAATGCCAGTTCACTGTTTAAAATTTCTACGGTTATGAATATATAGCATTGGTTATTTATAGAAAACACACTACATTATTCGATATATAAAATACTAGATAAAAATAACACATTTTCTCTATCTATGAATAAAAGTAAAGTAAAAAAAATGGGATCGATCAGGATAGTGTAGAGACAGTTTAGACATCGAAAGGTTGTGTTTGTGGGAAATCGTCATCTTCCACATCCACAATCTCTGGTTCTGGTGAAGTTGGACGATTCCCTTCACCAGTCGCTGCCGTTTCGGACTGATTGCCCGACTCTGTCATCAATGATGGGAGTGTTTCGGTGATGGCTGCCAGAATAGCGAATTGGTTTTTGTGTAGTTCGTTCCACTGCTTGATTGTAAGCAGCACAAACTGCTTATCAAACTTCCGAACTACACGAACCGTGCATGGTAAGCCATTAGATTTTTCCAGGTAAATTTCAATTCCTGCGTTTGTGTCAATTAGTATTTCTGTTTCGACCTGGTTCCTATTTGCTTTAATCAGTTTGGATTTTATTTCATCCCATTTTTTGTTGAATTGTACCCAATTTTCAGGGGATATGGTGACGCCAGTAGGAGTGGCGTACAATTGTCCTTTTTTGTTTGTATTATACTGTCTTAAATGCACCAAGCATTTGCCTTTGTAGATATTAATTCTACAGTATAAGTCATGACCTAAAGCAAATGTGTTTTTGGGCAAAGCAGAAGCCATTATTCGAGATAAAATTGAGTCTACTGCAAAGATAAACAATAAACTAGGTGTTATATTGCTTGTACACTACAGTTCGAAGTGTTCTTACCTCTTTGTAGTTCTGTATTGTGAAGAAGTGATGTTTGGTTTGATCGATCGGATATTTATATTGAAAACGCTGACTGAAAAATTGGTAATTAATCAAACGTCTAGACAAGTTCTACAATAAACATCAATTTTAAATAACATTAGCGTCAATTTTATCAAACAAAAAAGATGAGTTTGATTCATTGTCTCTGAATTACATAAGCAAAAACTGGTAAACTTGCTATTGAAATTCTGTTCATATTCTCTATTGATGAAATACAGACAGAAAAATAAGTAATTAATAACGTGACTAGTCTGTTTTAGCCTGACAAAATTAATACAATTGCTATTTGTCTGGCATTTACTCACGATTTTGAATTATATAATAAGTAAATTAATTTGAAATATGTAAAACTGATGAATTTTATTGCTTTTACGTGAGATCTTTACTGTTTTAAAATTCAGGTGATTGAATCGTTATATAATACTTTTATGTAATGAGTTTCTGTATGAAAAGTACAGATTTATTTTAGATCACTGATAAATGATAGCAAGAAGAATCAACATGCAAAGTTTAGAGGTTCAGATTACAGGGAGACCGCTTGATGATGTATTGGGTGAGTTTCGATATATTGTCTCATCTTAATATCCCAAATATTTTTTTATAACAAAACATCTAATCCTTAGCCATCGTGGGAATAGTATTGAGTCAGCTTCCCCACGACCAATACGCTGAGATGCGAATTTTCTTTACAGGGTGGAAGAAAGCCGCCCTGACTTTTGTCAGCTTCGACACGATGGAAGAAATACGAGAGGATTTTGTGGATTTAATGGCAAGGGAAAACATCCAGATAATAGGCATTGGAAAGCTTATTCTTTTCAGGTGAGTTTTACATGTCATGTTTTAGTTTTATTTTAATTAAAAATAGAATTTTATTTTAAAAGATCCATATACTAAGGTTAGAACTTTCCTGCAATACAAGTAATAGCAGTTAATCTGAAATTTTTTTTGTATATACATACATTAACATTTTAAATTTTTTTGTATAATTTAAAATTATGTAACTAAAGTGTAGCTAGAAGGGGGAGGGTGGTGATTGAATAAAAAGTTTAAATACTCTAGCTTGAATGAATGTTGCTTTTCATTTCACTATGCAAGACGAGTCAACAGATTATGATTACATGCTTCTACCGAGGGATAGATTCCACGAAGTTCTGAGTAAGTTTTTTTTTTACTTTTTTTTTTATTTAGTTGACTCGTTGTAATTAACTTTGTTTAATAATAGGTGTGATTCAACTTTTACAATTATCACTCCCACTCGAATATTCTATAACTCTTAACTACCAGATTAATGCTAATAGAATTCTAACCATTTCTTTTTCACGAAACACCCCACTAACCTCAATCATCGCACAAATGGCTGCGGGTATGATTGTTTGAATAGTCAGCTTGAAATTATAAATTGATCATTGTGAGAAATTATATAATTACTAATATATAACTTGAAAATAACATCTCACATCTTTTATTTAACATGGATAACCCACAGCTCGTGTACGACATTTTAACAAGATTGTCACTGCTATTGCAACAATACAGGATAGCGAGGCATAGACAGTTTGTAAGACGACTTAATATACAACTAGCGAAGAATGAGTTCGCTTCATTCTCAAGGGGTGCTTATGTGGAATCGGAGGAAGAGGAATTGTGTTGTATCTGCTATTGTGAACTATTGATGGGTGATGAAGTGGTAACAATGCCATGTTCGCACATGTTCCATCCTGATTGTTTATTCCGATGGTATGCATTGAAGCGCTCTTGTCCAAACTGTCGCTATCCAAGTAAGTTAAAATATTTTGATTGATTCAAGTGATAAAGAAAAAAAAAAAATCCTATTTTTTTTATAGATCCGTGATCCTGATACATTGTATGCAAGATTACATAATATTTACAAAATAATTGTTCATTTAATCGCATGTTCTTGTATTTTAAAATTTATCTCATTTATCTCATTAATCACATTGATAAAGTAGAAATATTGACATGAAAATACGAATTAATCTGAAATTCTTGTATTTTACAATTTATCTCATTAATCACATTAATAACGTTGAAATATTCACATGAAAATACGAATTAATCTGAGATTCTTGTATTTTTAAAAATTATCTCATTAATCACATTAATAAAGTTGAAAATATTGACATGAAAATACGAATCAATCTGAAATTCTTGTATTTTAAAATTTATCTCATTAATCACATTAATAAAGTTGAAAATATTGACATGAAAATACGAATCAATCACAATTTCTTGTATTTTACAGTTTTTTGAATTTAATTTGTAACATGTTATTTCAAATTTAATCACATTAACTTTAATAAATATTTAAAAAAATGCATTAAACAGATAAATTAAACTTCTGTCTTCCAATCGGTGGAATTTACAGTAAAAGAATTCAGAAATTCAATTATGTCTAATGTTACATTCTCGTCATTTGGTGAAGTGATTATCAGAGTTGGGGTCGTTTGTGTGGTGGAGGTTGTGGTTGATGCATTAGTCGAGAAAGGTGTTGATGGAAGTGCATTTGTCGAGGTAGGCGTTGATGGAAGTGCATTTGTCGAGGTAGGCGTTGATGAAATTGATGCAGTAGTCGATGTATGTGCATTTGTCGAGGTGGGCGTTGATGAAATTGATGCAGTAGTTTTATTCGGAGGTAATGATGTCGTATTCGGAGGTGAAGATGTCGTATTCGGAGGTGAAGATGTCATAAATTGTAGAAATAATGTGGTATTTTGTTCAGCTGGCTTTGTTGGAATATCTGCTAAATATAAAAATAAATAAATAAATGAATGAATATGTCTAAATTAAAGTTTTATACTCACCTGTGAAATTTGATAGAGATAATGCTGCTGAAATAATGCTGCTTAAGATCATCAAGTATATGAGAAGGATGAGTTTCTTTCTGTTTCTAACAAGACAACTGAAGTATTTTTAAAAATTATTGCATATTTGTTTCATTATATATAAGAATATACACCTCTTTGGTTTAGTTTTTCTCTCAAATATAGTGCTGAAATGAAAATATTTATTTAATTATACACTCAATTTTTTGGTGATTTTGATTTCTTTACTCAGACACAAGATCATCCTGGTCGTTCAGATCAATTTCTTCAAATCTGAAAATATATAATAATTGATTAGAAAAAATCATTAGTTATTTTATTCAGTGTAATACTAACCTTTGGCATATTTCATCACTCGAATCCTCATCGTCTTGTCTCCATTTCAGACTGGAAAAAACAACAGGTCGTTACTAACGATACGAGTGCGTTGAGTTTGGTTGTTACTCACAAGTTAGCACCGGAATAGAAGGAAGTTTCCTTGCTGGTAGATGGGATACTGAAAAATAGAATGAAAGGTTATTTACTTGGATTCATCTTTTATATTGAAAGAATGTGAATAAATCTTACCTTAAATCTTTGAAGTCATTCACGCATATTTTGTTTCCGTGCGTCGTCAAGGTGATTCTAAATGCAGAGAAATGTGATATGGGATGCTAAAAGTACGTGATATGTTTTCTTTTAGACTTACTTTTCTCCTTCTTGAATTATAACAGCCTTTACTGTGTTTTTTGACGATGTATCTCCTTGCATGATGAATGTTTACATTTTCGTAAGTAGCGGCCATTGAAAAATCCTGGGTCAAGTTCGTGGAGTAGGAACTGTGTTGTGACGTCATATGCGAATTTTTTGGTTACGTCATAGTATTGAGAGGAAAAGTCAAAACAAATTAACATGATTTGATTCTTATGAGAAATGGATTATTATGTGTTACCGTGTTTGAAAACTAGTTGGAATTGTTTGGAAATAGTGAATATCAAGTGAAATTTTTGTTGAAATTTTTGTGTGAGTAAATGTAATTTAATAATTGTAAAATATGTAATAAAAATAATCAAATTTCTGGATAAAAAGTATAGTTTGCTCGTAAATTATGGGAAAAGAATATTGAGTGAGATTTTATTTTAAACAAACATGTTCTATTCAAACTTTGCACCATGTGATTCAACTGTCGTTTTTTCTTTAAGTTTGTGTATGGTATCTTATTACTTTCAATCATGGCTAAGGTAGACGCGGTTCCTAATTTACCTCATGAAAATGTGGAACTCTTAAATTTACGCGCAATTAATGAAGAATATGATAATATTGGCGATGTTCGGATGAATAATGCAGAGGCTGTCAACAGAAATGTAAGTTTTGGGTATATATCAACTATGAATAAGTTTTGAAGAATTTTATTTTCTTAATTAGGTGAGATTTACAAGGTTGGATGCTGTTTTGGTGATAATGATATTTTTTTGTTTGGTGGCTAATGGCATAACGGCTTATTTTTTTATAATGTGTGGTAAATTAGTTAAAATCAAAAAATATTATGGCAAATTGTGATAGAAGTTATTTTCAGAGTACAGATGTCAAGGTCGTTTCGACGCAGATAATAACACAGAGATTGGGCATGATACAGGTGAAGTTAAAAAATTTATTTTTTTTTATTTTTTTCACTTAGGTTTTTTAAAAGATGTAAATTATATTTATCTTAATAGTCGTTACCACCGATGAATCCGTTGTCAACAAAGATATTACTTCACTGCCGGGTACAGCGAGCCAACAACAGACTGATGATTTGGAGAATAAAACTACAGATAATCTTGATTATTACGATATGCTGTTGGGAAAATTTGGTGTTACTGAGGAATCAAAAAGAGAAAATCGAGATGGTGAAACTGGGTGGGTTACAGGAGAGCATGGAGAGAGAAAATACGAATGGTTCACAACCGAGAAGATAAATAGCAAAAATGAGGATACAGAATATAAAGGTGAAGTAGAAGAATTAGTTTTTTTTGCTTTAGATCTTTTAAAAAAATGTAAATTGCATTTATTTTAATAGTCGTTACCACCGATGAATCCGTTGTCGATAAAAATATTACTCCACTACCAGTTACTGTGAGTCAACAACAGACTAATGATTTGGAAAATAAAACTACAGATGATTATTACGATTTGCTGATGGATAAATTTGGTACGGCGGTGGAATTAAAAGGACATGGTGAGAGGAAAAATGAATGGTTTACAACCGAAAAGATAGATAGTAAAAATGATACGGAATATGAAAAGTTAAGGAATGAAACTATGGAGAAAAGTGACGAGGAAAATGAAAATTATGAGTATGAGGATGATTATTATTCAATGTTAAAATCGAAGATAAGTAGTAATTAATTTTTAAAAAGGCAAAACTGATTTTATCGTATTGTATTCTTTATTTTTTGAATTTGATTATTAAATAAAATAACAAAAATAATTATAGATGTCTTATTTTATTCAGTAGTTAAGATATGATCCATTATACAGTTGCAAAGAACGAAAAAATTGAATTTGACATAGAAAAAGGGTAAGTAAATAATGTGAGATACATTATATATGATATAATCCATTACACAATTACAAAGAACGAAAAAATTGAATTAGACATTGAAAAAGGGTGAGTAAATAATGTGAGATACATGATACAAAAAATATGTGATAATTTGAGTTCAGATTTCAGAGTTCTGGTTCTGTATGTTTATTTTGGGTGAAAAGTTAACTTTTCTTCTAACATGTGAATCCTGTTAAATGACATTCTTTTCGGCATCGATTTGGTCAATTTATCTGACCTTTTAAAGGGATTATCCTCGATGGAAGGTATCTTTCCTTCATTCTTCACTTCAGTTTGAATTGTGTCAGCCGATGGTTTTGGTGGTGGGAGCGGTGGGAGCGGTGGAGACAAATGAGTTGTCGACGATACATGTTCATTAGGTGGTAAAGGTGGCAGCTCTCTCTTTTTGCGAAAATTACGCTCTTCATTGGATTTCTTTTTATCCGCTTCAAGTGCTTGACTGTAAGTAAATGGTTAATTATAAGAAGAAAAAATATAAAGAGAGAAATAGATGAGAAAAAAAAAACTTACTTTTCATAGAGCATTTCGAGAATGCTAGCGTTTATTCCTTGTTGTATGTTGAAATACTCTATTAGAACTTCTGTGCACGATTTAGACATGTTGACTCTCTGGCAAAATATCACAAACTGAGCGTGTGAGTTGATAATTTAAACATGTCCGTCATACCTTACTCATATTTTGTTTTGAAAATCTTGGTGGTCCTATTATTTTGTAATCTGTGAGCTGGTATGTTGTGTTGATAGAATTGGTAGATATTAAGTTTAGTGTTACTATTCTAAAATTTTTATAAGTTTTATTAAAAAGAAATGAAATTTATGAGTCAACGTAATCAAGCATTGATCACACATTAGACAAATGAATAAAACTTAGAAATGTAATCTGTGTGGGAAATTACAATATATTAGGAAATATCATTCTATACATTGAAAACCTATAAATTTGTCTGGGAAATGACAATAATTAATCAAATAAATTAAATATTTCAAATTTGTGAATTCTAATTTTGTAATTTAAAGTTAAAAGGATCACGACATAATTACATAACACGTAATAAAAATGTTACATAGTATCCTTTTAGATAGGTAAAAAAAAGTCATTACTGATTTTAAAGAAGCTGTTGTGAATTTTAAAACGAGATGTTTTACACATGGAAAATACTCAGGAATTCTTAAAGTTGCGTTTGTCCTTGTGTTCACGTTGGACAAACGCTACTTGAAGAATAAACCTTGAGGTTATAAAATGGATAGGATTGCTTGTTACGTAGAAAATACTCAGTAATTCTCCAAAAAGTGTTTTATGCATCATAAAACACTATCTTTTTCTGTTTTTTTTATATTTCATATGAAAAAAAGGGAAAAAGATGTGCCCATTTGGAGAATGTGATTTAATTGAGCGACATTTAAAGGGGGATTTAGCTTCGCTGCAACGCTCATAAAGGAAAATCAAGTTTTTTTACATTATTACGTAATTTTAATTAATCAATGGAGTGCGCATTGGTGCAATGCACTTTGGAATCGTGCTTTATGATTGCGTCATACCTGTTTGGCGAGCCAGACGAGGCGGCGCCTTATCGTTCGATGCTGCGCGACTTTCCCAAGGGGGGCGTGGTGCGCTTTGCTGCGGCGCGCTCAATTTTTACCTCAAAATCGATAAAATTTATGCATAAATTATGACGTATGTGATACAAAAACCCTGTATTTACACTACTTACTACTACAACTCTAAGGGGGCCACCTGGTTACATCTCCGCACATTCAAAATTTCTGTAAGCTAAAACAGGATACAATGTTGCATCGACCATGTTTGATGCTTCGTGTAAGTCTCCAATAAGAATTGTATAAAGAGGTTCAGCGACGTATTCTATTAGTTTGTGCTTTCCGCTGCTGCTTGATCATCTTATTGTATTTTTTTATAGGGATCAAATATGTTGTGCCGGAATATCCTTCTTCTTTGTGCACAGATATTCCATGTTGCGACAGGTTTTCAAATATATTGTCGCATTCGGTGCAGTAGCCTCCATCCTTATTCGGCCTTTGGCTAATTTTTTTGCCCTTTCGCCTCTTTGTGGGTGGGAGAGGGGATAATGAAGAAGAGGGCGGCTGATAGAGTGGGGAGAATGAAATAGAGGGCGGCTGATTGAGAGGGGACAATGAAGAGGGTGGCTGATGGAGAGGAGACAATGAATCCTAAAATAGGTGGTATTCACATCAACAGAATTATGTGCATCGTTCATTGACTTTATCTATTAAAAAAATAAAAAAATAAATTTTAAATAAATAAAATCGATGTACGACTGCAGATCAAATGTTTAGAAAGTAGTGTTTTCTAAGTGTTGAAAGTTATTTAATCCCATGAAATATTTAACAAATAACGAAGAAAGGTTTCTGGGATGACGTAAAGCATTGTTTTGGCTATCATTTCCTGTAGTGGTTTAAGAATTTGTTGAAATAACAGTGGAGAAAAAAATTAAAAACACCAAAAATTGCATTTTTACTATTTTGGCTAAATCTATAGAACCAGTTGAGATAAATTTAACCTGTGAAGTTCAATGGAAGGCTTGATTCGTAATCATTTCAGCCTTACCTCTATGGTTTCCCCATTACACTGTACTTCCAATTTGGTGATTGCAGTGGCAGGTTGAAGCTCTTTGAATAGATGTAATGCACTGTAATTTTTGATTATACCAGTGCCTTCAAACACCAAGTGGCGTCTTAGTGCTGAAGCCAACAGGGCCTACTGGTACTCATTTCTTTCCTTTTTTGTCGTCTGTCTTATTTACCTTTTCCTCTTTTCTATTTTCTCTCTCTTGTCTCCATTTGTGTTGGG
>JAQFZO010000318.1:0-27996 GCA_034695885.1 Geophilus flavus
TTTCAATTTTTTTAATTTTTTGATTAAAAATTTCTCATCACACATCTTTTGATTCTTGCGCTTTCTTTGAGTATAAAAACTTTGATGATTTCTCGAGAGATAAGACGATTGTATACATGTTGATTCGTCATCGACAAGATAAGAAATGATTATTAAAAACTATAAAAAAAACAAAAAAAACTTTCATCCTTTTCACATTACGCTTAAAAAAAAGTGTCATAAAAATAAAGAATAAAATGTGACACGTGTCAGCGTCTTGTGACTGCGTCCAACGAGGGCTTTGGATATTTACATATGGGGTGATGAATGCATCAACATATGTTCTAAATCTAAATTCATAGCCGACATATAAAAGAGAAGGGATGAAAAAAGAGAGGTTGGGGGAGGGGGTTAAAGGGGCGAGAGGACAAGAGACGCAATGGACAGGGGTTCCGCCATAATGCCCTTATCGCTGACAAAACAGTTACGCACTGCCAAAATATTGGAAAACGGTGGTTTGGGGCCGTGACGTCACGTCGTATTGATGTTTTAATGATTAATTTCCTGTTCACACCGCCAACAAATCGGTGGGATCGAAAATTAGACGAATTCAAAAGGAAGATGAGATTTTAGTGATTGGTCAGCGAGTAATGTAAACTGAATGGACGCTTGGATGGCCGTTCCCATGACCCACTCGAACCATAAAAGTGAATGACCCAGTCCCCTATAACGGGTTCAGTATATAATTGATCAATTCAAAATGAACAGGACATCGGATCAAAGGAGCTAAAGGGTTGGTCAATAATCGCCACTTAAATGCGTGTGGAACAAAGAGAATCTCAACCCTTTCTTTGCCCCCAATTTCTCTTGTGGCGACTAATGACGGATACACACTGACCTCGATGCGGGTCCGAGGTTAAATGACCTTTTTTTTCTCTCTTTCTCTCTCTTTAAAGGTGGAAGAACTTAATTATTTCTACAATCGGTCATTTCACACATTCCCTTCCTTTTTTTCACGCACTTCCGGTTGGTTACCTTTTGCTCAATGTCGATAATGATTCACATTTAAAATCACTTTCATCCCACTCGAATCCCTCGACACAAAACAAAATCAAATAAGTTTAAAATTAAAAAAAAATAATAATAAAACGAGTGAAGCCCAACTTCGGGCGGAGCTTTATACCTAATAATGTTCGATCATTATTTTTTTTAATTAAAAAGAAAAAAAGAAAAAAGCAAATTGAATATTTTCCCTAATCTTTTCACTTAATTTTTTTTTTTGCCCGCGAGTAAATGGGTCGTATTGAATTTGAGAAATTAATAGTAGAGGGAAAAAGAGCGCGCGCGGTACATTGTATGGATTGATTTCTATAAAAGAGTCGTCGTTCCCTGGAATCCAAGTAGGTAGGAATGTAGTAAAATGAACGCACCCTAAATTAATTCTCTCTCCATTATAAGGGTGGGGTTATTTCGTGGGCTGATAATTGGCTTTCGCCCATTTGCTCAGCTATCGGCACCTCGACATTCAGCCACTAAGCCGTTGGAGCACAAGAGATGCAACAGTGGCTAATGGGTGGCTCCCCGCCAAATTATTCTCATAATTATAGTCCAACAATCATAAAACACATTCCGTATAATTCCCTTATGAATAGTAGCCCGTCATCGTAAATAAATACCCCCATTAAAGCAACCCCCTCGTGCATTTCTCTCTGTCTCCCATGAATTACAGTCAACGATCCGTTACCAAATCTTTCTTAAACACACACACAGACCGTAATTGTTTTAATTATGATTAAATTAAAACCCTAAAGACAAAAATTTTTTTTTCTACGGTAAAGTATAAAAAAAAATGAAAATAATTCAATCCTTTGAGCCCGACATTAGGGAGAAATTCTTTATTTCTTATCTGTATGGACAACTTTTCATATAACCTCCGATGATGGTGATGATGATGATGGAGAGTCGACGGCATTAACCTGGCGGGCATGAAAACGCTTGCGCACCCCGCACTTCGCGCTCAATTTACCTTTTCTTCATTATCATATTAAGAACAAAATTAGATTTGGCGCGAGCAACACGCGCCTTGCTTATGAAGAAACGCAAACCAGCGTGAAACGCGATGGGAAACGCGCGAGGGAGTAACGTGGTCGACGGCGATAATGCTCGGAGAAGTGTCTCTCTCCACCCCGCCACCCCGAAATTATTCGCCAAAAGCGAAATTGGAGGCCGCAATGTTTTTCTCGATATTCGCCCATTGCCAAAGGAAATGAGGCGTATTGTAAAACGAGACAAAAACGGATTAACTAATAAGTGAAAATCGACGCTTTTATTCGCAATGCAAAAAGATGAGCGGGAAAGAGTAGCGGCGCACGTGTTTCTCGCCCAAACAAATTGCCCCATTTGCAAGTTCATTTTGTGATTCGTAAAAGGGACTTAATGCAAGCTGCACACAACAGACGAGTTGCTGCTATAAATCTCCCTTTTTCTCTCTCGTTTCTCTCCCGCACTCACACAAAATGAGAACTAAAGAAATAAAAGGATTGAAAGCTCTCTTCATTCAATTGCGTTAATTTTCCACACTCTTATCTCGGTGCAGCACACTGGCAAAAATTTGCATCTGCAATCTCCAACTGGGATAAAAGTAACTTGCACCAATTTTTACTGCGCACTTATCTCCGCCCTTAAATCCCACCAATTTGTTTTGTACGCCATGCATATTAATATAAATTCTCTCTCTCTCTCTCCACACACACACACCCACACACCCACACACAAACACTTTTAGCCGACGCAATTAACTCGTTTCCAATTAAACGAATCGACGTTTTACAAAATCCCAAACCCTTCCTTCCGATGCATCAACTTAATCCACAATAGGACTAAAAACAACCGCAGCTGCTTATATAATGGCTCCTACAAAACAAACGCAGCTGTTTTTCATCACCACCCCCTCTTTTCTCCTCGACCCCTCTCCTCTTCTGACTGCATCGTTTTAACCCATCATCGGTTAGTTAGCATTCGTTTCATCTTCTGCTTTATTACCGGCGCATTGTATCACGTTAAAAGCAAAAATGACAAGCGTGAAGAATACAATCGACTCGCTCACGCCATCTTTACTCTTTCCCTGATACTCTGACGAGCAACTGGTGTTGGGCAAACGCCAAACTTGTGGAGCTCGAGGGGGGAGACGTGTTATAGTAGACGTAATAACGTGGACCACGTTAAAGATAACAGCTGCTGGTCGTTTACATTTGCATCGATACAACAACAACGGAGTTGCACAGAATCAAACTGAATTGAAACGTCAATCAAATTTTTTTTTCACTCTGTTCTATATTTGCTGACCAAAAATAAACACGTCGCAGTTTAATTAAGATTTGTATATAAAACCGCATACTGTATATTTCTCTTTATTTTGTAAATTGAATTCGATCCAAACGTAAACAAAATCCAAACATAAAAAAAATATAAAGTGAAATTGATGAAAAGAGACACACGCAGGCGCCGCTAGTAACAACAACACGCCCTTCTTTTGATAAACACACCTTCATCCGAGTCTATACTCTAACGCGTTTCTGGCTACTCAAACTGTATAGCCCCTTTTCCATTGGTCCGGAAATTGCTGCTCGACTGACCGGCAACTGCAGTTGCTCACCATCATTTTCTCGCCCAGGGGTGAAAACAAGAGGCTGGCATGGAAACGGCGCAGGTCCCTACTTCCGGTGAATAAAAATTTTTCAGAATCCAAGGATATCTCTCAGACGACACAACCCCAATTCAATTTTACAATTGCCCTGATAAAAATTGCCCGATACAATTTTTTTTTTTTTTTTTTTTCTTAATATTTCAACTTAATTTCCCTTTATTATTTCCTTGAAATCTGGAGTTTCCACGACGACGAGACAAGAGTCATATCGGAAAAAATTGTCCGAGATTTGTCGTAATAGTGCGGTTCGCAACGAGTGTCGACGAGCGATCGAGCGTGCTAATTGCACGTGAGTCGCATTCGTTACTAATACAGCAAAGATGGGAAACGCACACACATCGGTAGTGTGCATCAAAGAGGAGGTGAAGGGGGTGTCAGTAGTGGTGATGGTGGGTGGAGGTGGTGGCGCCTTATTTACCCCGTATTCATCGTTCCAATGGGAGGTTGAATAGAGCGGGGCGCTTTTCAAAAGAGAGACTGGCGCACAGCAGCAGTCGCCTTTCAACAGTGTGTGTGTTCCCCTCACTACCATGAATGATTTTCAATTTTGGCGCGGACAATGGTCAAATCACGGAGAATGAGGCTCCCCTGCCTGATCTCATTACACTGCCCAATAATAACCGTCGATTCCAGCTGAATGGATTCGTATTTGTTCCCCCGCTCCCTTCATTATGCGTCAACACAAAGGCCCACCCTCCTCCTCCCACTTCCCCAACTACTCTATGTATCCCCCATCACCCCCCTCTTACCCTTGAGGGACCTTCATCTATTCATGGCATCGCTCTCCTTTCTTTCAACGCCCTTCAATCACTATACGACAAAACCCGCAATTTTCTTTTTTTTTCTTTTTTTAAAATTTATTATTTCAATCATGCCTCCTAACCGGCGATACAGTAGATTGTAATAATAAAAATATCCCACGAGGTAAATATCAAAATAGAATTAAATTCCGCTACTCTAGAAAATCCCATTTCACTTTTAAATCGTGTTGGTACTGTACTGTGAAACCGCACTGCTGCTTTTCCAGATTTTATTCTGATTTTTTTTTTCAATTCGAGTGGTTACAACATAGCAACAGCTTTGACTCACACATACACATTGAAAAAGAAGGGGAATCCCTATTCAGAGATAGGTGGGTGGAGTGGGCGTTTGGCTTTTCAGAGGCGCAACTGTCACCAGCAGATAACCGGATTAGGACAGGCGCGGGTGAGCGCGTGCAGAGGCCACGACGACAACCAACGCGTGCAGAGGTAGGGAAAAGAAGGAAAGAGGAAGGGAGGGGGAGGGGGTCACCAACCTGCCCCCACCACACTGGCCTACCCCATTTCACGAGATCCATACATATAAAAAAGAAGTAAATAACACGAGCTATATATTTTTCTTCCTCCTCTTCTATTTTTGCCATATATACGAGTTGACGTGACGGGAGTTGCACGAGCGTGACACGACGTCAAGAACTCAATTCCACTTTTTTGATCTCAAATTTATAATTCAGTTGCCGATGCAATCACGCAATAAAAAAAATATATTTATGTATACTATAGTTTGATCTCGTTTTTTTTCATTATTTTCATTATTTCGTGTAGACAAACCATCACATTAATGAAACATTTCATCTCTTGTGAAAAAGAAAACAAGCGCGTGCCCAATCCTAGGTGTCGGTGACGACGGTGAGTGGGAGGGAGGGAGGGAGGGAAGAGGGAGTGGGTGGATGAGGTGGAGGGAGGGGGTCGGCAACTCCTAACCGACATCAACCGAGCGGAGACAAATCCACAAAGAGCGAGATAATGAGCACCGAGATGAGCGTCTGTTCTTCACAATTTAATAAGGAAATCCACTAATAGAGAGGTCACGTGACAGGCTGTGCACACGCGCCTTTTCTATCTCATCTTTTGCCACTAATACTCTTTGGCGTACAATAGACGGCTGATCGAGGTCTCCATGAATAATTCCATCATAACCCCTCTCTTCTCTTCGCTTCTCTTCTCTTCTCTTCCTCCGGCTTTTATTCATCCCACCTTTGCAATTCAAGAGGCTTCTTTGAGCCCATGCACGTGTGCGCCAAATGTTATAATCTTCATGCTTTTATAATCCTCTTGTACTCGTTTACAATCGTTACAAAACGCCTTTCAATTTGCGAGCCACAAATAACAACATTATAATAGGACATTTACATAGGAATCAATTACTGGGTGTGAAATGCAGTGAAGCAAATAGAGCCGGGCGGAGTTTTGAAAATTGTGCGTTATGATGTGTGAATGTAATGGGAGAAAACGGTGACAAACATCATTGATTAAACAATTTATCGCCTTGCTTAAGAGGCGAGCGAGGACTAATCTTAATGCGATATCCTCCTATCTTTTGTAAGCTCAAGATTAATTAGCAACTCGCAGCCTCTTTGGTCCTTTTTCTTTTCCGTTAAACAAGACCAAGCAGCGAGGCTGTAAATTTGCGCCTTTATCTCGGCCACACAATGCCGGAAGAAGCGGCCATTGTTTCAACGCACACGCTGCACAAACCAACGTGATAGTGACACTTCCGGCATCATGGCGGCGCCACTTTATGTGCCCGCGAGGTAGGTGAAAAGCAGCGTCTCTGGTTCATGCAACACAACAAACCTCTGCTGGGACCTGATAAAAGCACTCGTTCATCAAACAGAGCGCGCGCCGGAAGTGCAGCTCCCTTCTTCCGGGAACCGTCCGTCACGTGTCAAACCGGATGTCAACTTTAACACACCACCCTAACCAAACCAAACCTCGCATGACGTCATCCCTCCATTTTGTCTCTCTCTATACACCCACACCCACACTTCTATACCTAATCTAGATCCCCACCGTATCAAACGACCCGCACAATAGACAAAAATCGAACAAGAAAACCCCTTTTGCCTGTCACCTACAAACGCACCAACTGCAAAGCATCCAGTCGAGAGGAAAAGGGGAGAGTTGTGAGTGAGAGAGAGCAAAAATGGGGATGGACGAGGGATCAATATGGCGTCATTGTGGCTTGCCACCAATGTCAATACAACGACCGATGTCTCAATATCCCCTCCTCCCTCCCTCCCTCCTTATACGGGTCTCCTCTCCTCTCCTCGCCCACCAAAACCCCTAATTCGACACTACTACTACACCGTGTTTTAAAAACATGCCATTTCATTTGTGCCTTTCACTCTTATTCACGCTATAAAAATGGAGATAAAAGCCCCAATGGTCCAGATTATTATTTCGATGGTCGATGCTGAGTGCTTCTTTGTTAGTTGTACGAGAGAAAGAATGGTTGAAAAGGGAATTGAGGGAGGGCGATGATGGAGGTTAGGGTGATGTGTGAATGCACCTCACGTGTTAGGGGTGGATGGCCTTATTGGCCGTGATATCGTTAGAACGACCGACGCACATTGCTCGCCCTCGCAACAATCGTGCCTTGATTGTTCTCCTATTAGGCCCGTTAGTCGGCGCTCAAAAGAAAATCCTACCGCCCGCCCCCTTCTCCACGTTTTATCCAGAGAAAAAAGAAACCATTATATTCTTATAAATATTTATATTATAATAAATATTTATATATAAAAAAAAAAAAATTCGGACGTAACGCATTTTCCCTTATTTTCAAACGATAGAATAGAAAGAAAAAAAAATAGTGTCGTAATGAGCGCGGGCATTTCAACTAAACGCGTCGTCTGAGGTCGTGTAAGAGACCTTTGAATGACCACTAGAACGCGATAAGGAACGCGGCCCATGTTGACCCATCGTCAAGAGCTTCCCGTAGTCACCACAAAGTGATTGTGGGTGTGGTGGTGGTGGTCGATGGGGGAGTTTAGAGAGTGAGAGAGAGAGAGACAGAGTTTAGTGGCAGAGGGGTCCGCGGAGGGGTTATCGAGGTGACGGCCGACATCTTACCAAAAAGGAAGGAAGGCGTCCTTCAAGTGCGTGCAACTCAAACTGATAAAATCTTTTGTGTCGAGTAATTTTCGAGAAACCATTCTGCAAGCCGTGACAACTTTTGTTGTTACAACGCCAGTGCGCCAGAGTTATTAACAGTTTCCTCTCTTTTTTCCCTAACTGGACGTTTCCCTTTTTCAGCAAGACGGATACTCACTTCGAAACCTCCCTCGTTTCTTGTTTATTGAGGAAATTGAAGTTTGATAAATAATAAATATCAAAATCCATACGACAACGGCTCGTTGTGTTGCAGGAAAGCAAACATTAATTAACGAGGCGGAGTGTTTCTTTCCCTTATTATTTATTTACACCAAATCCTTTTGTATCTTTTGGCTTTTCACTCAACTCCCCTGTCCGACATAACATTTCATTCACGTCTCCCCCCTCTTACGAACCAATCACGAACCGATAAAACAATTGCGGGCGACGAGTAATTCTATTTGATCACAGTCTCAAGCTGTCGGGGCAGAGGGTGAGAAAAAGATTTGCACACACGCACATATAACCCTAGGGGCCACTTGTAAAGTGGGAGGGAGCCCATCAAATTGAGCGTGAGACCCATTCTGGCACGCTCATCGAATTACAACTCCCTCAAACAACCCTTACAAACCCTCCCCTCCCCCCTACCCTCACTCCCTCCCCCGCAATGCAATCGTATGGCAAAAATAACAAAAAATGTAAACATTCATTACGACCTTAAATATTTTCCCACTTGAACACTATTAACATATTTTATATTAATTTTTCCCCGTGTATTGTGTCACCACACGAGCTAAAATTGGACGCTTCTGTGTATGTGGTTTTGTAGGTGGTGGAGAACGAAGACAGCGACCAAGCGTGATAAACGCGATTGAGGCGCGACTGCAAACAACGTTTTTGATCCGTTTTCTATTGGATTGTGTGGCGGGCGGGCGCTGATGCTTCTTCACTTTCTCTCTCTCTCTCTCTCTCTCTCTCACACACACACTCTCTCTACAGCTGAAATAGGGCAATATATTAAGACACGGTCCAACGCGCCCGTTCCTACCAAATCATAACAGATGATCACACCCAAGTAATAAGCAATCTGTGCACAAGCACAGGCACCAATGCACACCGTTGGCCGGGAGAATGCAATTTGCTTAGGCAGCGCCCAACCAAATAAATACTATACACACTACTCACATCTACTATACCAGCCACAAAAAGGTGTCTTCGCACTATCTAACGTTTTATCAATTATGATTTTTTTATTCACCTATTTAAATTGCACGCGTTGATTTTTATACAGTATACACACATTAGAAAATACAATTAGTAAAACGGCAAAGGGTGTGATTGAAAATATGGGAGATTAACGGCAAGATAGAGGTTGATGTTGCCGTGAATAATAAAATGAAGGCTTTCAATTTGAATTAACGACTGGGTAAAGAATACCCACCTGCCCATCACCCATCATCAACGTTGATGACTAACTAATGAAATGGAGACGAGCAAAACCCCCCCTCGTGACGTTTATTGGTTGGCCGCAAAAGGTGGGGTTGTGGAAGTGAAGAAAACGAGGAGGGAGGACTATTGATTAAAATCTTTATTAAAATTTATCAGTGATAAATTGGACATGTTACAAGGGGTGGGGGATCCTAATCAAGAGGGATGGAAAAATCTAATGGGATCCTTCAAACTTTTAAAGTGTCTTCTTCGATCGTATTTTCCCCCCTTTCTTTACAATTTTTCTAATTTTATATAACTAAATAAATAAAACATACCTTTTTAAAAATAAATCGCTTTTCAGGCCAAAGTTGCTTTTTGCTGCATTTTATTATTTGCTGAATTCGTTTCCCCGAAACCAGCTCGTGATTTCATAAAATTTTCGTATCTATAAAAAAAGGAAGAAAGAAGAAAAAAATTTTTTTAATAAAGTAAAAAATTAAATTAAATTCAATACAAAAAAAAATGACGGGATAAAATGAAAATCAGAAAAAAATGCACTTGTTTGCATAGGGAAAAGTATATATAGAGTTCCTTACTGCAGAGTGGTTTTTAATTTCTTCCATCACAATCATTTTTTCTCTCATCCACTTTATTTTTTTTTTTCGGCTTCTCTTTCATTTTCCTCCCATATAAAGAACTCAAACCGAGCAGAAGCGCGTTCCTTTTTTAATTTTCTTTCTATTTTTTTTTCTCTAAGGTAAGGGGCGTATGCGCACTAAAAGATGACTGGTGTATGTGGGGGTGGTTGGTGGATGAAAAAAGCAGCTCCAATGAAAATGTTTATGATAATAATCCCATTTAGCAAGCGGCGTCTCCATGGGAAGAGAGAAGAAGAGGGGGGAGGAAAAGAGAGAGAGAGAGAGAGAGAGACCCACAGGCAAATTTTTGCTACTTTCTTATCGAACCTCCATTCGAGAAAAATTTCACGCGTTCCTGCCAACAGACGCTTCCTCCACCACCCGGTCGGTGCGATGTGGTGGGTGAGGAATATGTAGAACGTAATTTTTATCTGTACCAACGAAAGTGTGGGGTGTGGGAGACGAGAAAAAAGAGAGAAGGGGGAAAAAATTAGTTTGGCTAAATTGTCATTCTCCACATTTGATAAGAAAATTTTGCATATGAAGCAAAAGCAGAGACGAGTCGAGCGATTGCCTAAAACACTTTTTTTTTTTCCCTTATTAAATTACGTTGTCCCGGGTCATCTAGTTATCACTCGCACACGCACTCACTTCCCCAATACGAACATTTCATTGTGCAGCGTCAACTTTGTGACTCGCAGCAAAAGATCATTAGACAAACTTTGGTTTTGTATGCGCGCCCTCTGAAATAAAAATAATAAAAAAAAAAAATTGGAATTGTATAAAAGGCAAAGCTTGAAAAATCGAAGTGCTTCGTTTATAATTCATGTCAAAACTGTATGGTCGGTGGAATATTGACAAGGAGTGTATACATAATTACATTTATGTTTACACAATATAATGCGTTGTGCATTTCGTACTATTTGATATACGGATGAATGTGTTTGCACGGTCACAATCGCAATCGAGTTTTTTCACTCTTTTATTATTCAAAAAGAATGAAAGCACTGACCAATCGATACGACCATAAGTCAAACAATTTTTTATGATTTTAAAAATAGCAAAATTAATTACTCTCGAAGCTGCGTTCATCGATCACGAAGAGAATCCATCAAAACTCGTAAGAAATTGAAGAAATCTTCACTTTTTAACGCGACGTATTGATGATAAAACCAAACACGTCGAAATTGATGCAAACAGGACATAAAAAAAGTGAATTGATAAAGAAAGACATAAAATCGAAACGTAAAAACTCGTTTACTATTCATCAAAGTATATGACGCCACAAAAAAATTCTATTTAAATCAGATGACAAAAATATGACACACGATTTCCCAAACATTTTTTTTTTATATTTTCTAGTGAGACAGACGTAAGCTTATATAGAGTGATTTCTAATCAGATTTGTCGTTCGAGTGAAATACGTATGACATGTACAAAAAAAGATGGATTATATCAGCATGAGCAGCCCGGCAGCACACTAGCCGAAAAAGAAACGACAGAAATTTTTGCTCTAAATCCCATTTTCCCAACGATGATGAAAGGATCTTTTACATACGTAGTATAGAAAAGGAAAGGAGGGATGGAAAAAGATGAGAGGCAAATCAGTTTGGTGATTGTACTGACGCAAAATACAAAAAAAAAAATCGGATTCAGACGAGGATTTAAGCACACACACACACACAAACTTGGACCGAGAGAAAAAAAAATTGCACGGAGCGTTGCTTTTCTGATTTATTCCGGCAAACTGAGTTTTGTAACACGTGAAGACGATGCGAGTTTAGAAGGCAAAAGCAATTTTCTGCTTTAGGACTATGTGAAGTTGGGCGCCAAACGTTATCATCAATCAAGAATGCAAAGTAGAATACATTGCATCGATAACAACGAGAATATTCAATTGGGAAGTAAAAATCGCACGTATTACATTCGATAAGAATTCTAATGAAAAAATAAAATAAATATTTTCTTCCTACCGGTGCACTCACTCCTTTACTCAGAGATGAAAATCTCTCAAGGTATATACACTATACCTTTCTTGAAGAAAAAAAAAATGACAGGTTGGTTGAGTTAGGAGATTCCGGATTTCCATTTGCCCTATGAAGTGAATCGTTCTATAAAAAACGGTTTGTGAGGTGCGGTTTGGTCGGTGGATTCTTCGACCCCACTGGCAAACCCGACAAAAGAAACTCCAAGAACCCCCTGGAGAGGGGAAAACCTTCGACCTCCCTTTCCCCCCTATACATTGGTGGGCGACTTGAAAAATATGTCCGCCCCTCGAGTATGGCGCATTTCTTTGTACGAAGTCACATATAACGTGTCTTTGTAGCAAATCTCAAATATATGAATATTTAAAGATAATAACAGAAAAAAAAAATTATTGATGATTTTTTTTTTTTTTTTTTATTTTTATATTTTTTTAAAAAAATGATATGCAGAGAAGCGAGAAAAAAGACGCAAATCAATTTGCTTGAATGTTAAACCGATGAATTTTTTTCTCTTTTTACTTTTTTTTATTACTTTTGTGAAAGTGTTCGGCACATTGCAGCCACTTCTTTATCCTTCTAAAATAGCCAATGAGAAGATGGAAGAGAAGAAAAGGGTTTGGAAATGGGGATGGAATAAGGAGGAGGGGGGAATGATGGGGGTGAGATGACGGGAACGCGAGCGTTGACGCGGCTCTAATAGGTTGACACGCGCCAGACACGCGACCGACAAGGGGACTTTACTTGTTCCCGGACAATTTTTTGTTTGGGCGGGAAAGTGAAAGGGGGAGAGACTGGAGTCTGCTTCCTTCATTGCCATTGGATGAAATGAATAGAAGTAGAAAAAGGAGAGGAAAAAATGCGCCTCGTTTTTAGACGGGGTTCTCTTGACAACTCGGTGCCACATCCTGATCGTATCTTTCATGCTGATGGACACCCCGAGTCGAAAAACAACTCCTTATGCACATTATCAAGGATCCTCCCTTCATCACCCATCAAACTTTTTTCCTTTTCTGCGCAGACACAAAAAAGGGAGAAAAAAAATCGACAAACACCAAGGCTTAACAAGAGTTTTTCAATTAATTTTTTTATGTTTAGCGATTGTTATGAAGAATCGCATCGCGCATGCGTGAGTGAGTGTTGTATGTGTACGGACTATACCAAATACCAACACTCAGCATAAAAAAGGAGGGAAAAAAAAGGTTTGGTGAGACGCGAGAAGAGGAATACAAAAGAGGAGGCTGAAACGCAAGCAGAGTTGAAAGAGAGCGAACGAAGGCAAGTGCGTTCAATGGGGGCCATGAATGGGACGCGAGAGGGAGTTGCAAGCGAGAAGACACGGCAGTTGATAAGGGGAAAAGGGAGGAAGGCGGGGTGGGGGTGTGGGATGAGGCGAAGCGCAAAAAAATTTATTTCACCGGAACAAAGACAGCCGATAATGACATTTATATGCAAAAAAGGGACTACCGTCTTCCACCGCTAACATGAGCAAAAAAACATTTTGCACCCACACATACATACATCCAGCCCGAGGTAGGTGTCTTATCAGTAGCATAGAGCCAAGAGGAAAAGTTTTTCCCAACATAACCCTCCCTCTTTTTTCTTTTTTTTGTCATACACAAACCCCATTGCTTACTAACAAAGTGCACGAAAATCAATAATTTTTTTTTAATTTTTATTTTTCAACTTAAATTTTTCTCTTTATAAATACGAACCGCACGAAACCAGCTATTTGAGAGCCTCGAGGTGTATCGTGCGCATGCGTGTTATCTGACACGAGCTCGATTAACTCCCAACTAATTACACTCTCGCCGCCCCTAAGCTCAACTTGCCTGCGGAGACGCCCAATTGGGGTGCCGGGATGGGCGCGAAACGCTCCTCCTTCGCGTAACTCCATTGTCGACACTCCTTTCCCTCTGCCACCCACCCGCCCCCCAAAAAAAATAAAATTAAAATAAGAAAAAAATAGTAAATTTATTTAATGTCATTTGCATCTGTTGATTTTTTATTTCTCCTTGCGCCCATTTCGAATTTCAAAGTCCACTGGTTATTGAAATATTTCTCCCCCTCAGCTATTGCTCGCGTAAAAGCATCTCTACACAAACACACTCAACTAGGTTTTTGCAGCTATGAAAAGGGCTGTCGGCGGACATCTCGAGTAAACGTGGCGTGTGATTGATCGGCAGCCAACTATGTCTAAGCGATGGGTCAACACCCAAAGCACCCCCCATCTATACTAACCCCTGCTGTCAACGCTTGAGAAATGGAAAACGATGGACGCGCGCGCCCTTCCACTGGCCCGAGGAACCGCCCCCCGCAGCCCCGAACGACCGCGATTTATTGCGTGAGACCAATCAATATTCAGAGAATAGAAGTAACACCGCGATACGAGTCCAACACCCGCAAAAGGGGTTGGAAACAGTCGCAAAAAAAATTTATTTTATTTTATTCTTTTAAATTTAATTTAATAATTATAAAATTAATTAAAATCTTCTCACGAGGTTTCCTCATTAAGGCCAAATGCGTGGGAAACATTTAAAGGACGATGATGTATCAATCGCAAATCAGTCGAAACAAATCTCGTCCTCATCTCACGTTTTCTCGCATTCAAATAAAATTTTTTTTTCAGCCTCAACAATTTTAATTAGTCAATTAATAAAGCAGAGATGACAAATAATAACTCAATAATTATGCCAAACTGATTTTTCCTTATCATGTCATAAACCCTTTAAAATTTTATCACGGAATGCAGTTAAGGTATTCGGCCACGGTCGTAAATTACACATGGCCGTCAATGTTGACCACCCAAACGAGTAGGGAAGAAACGTGTGTTAGAATGACCAAACTCGAGAAGATGAGAAAAAAAAAGAACAATTCACCTTATGACACCTTCAACGTGTACCACCTACGAGGCTATTAGTGTCTAAGGTGATAAGTTGCAATTATAAATTATGTAAGTTGATATTTGGGAAAAAGGAAAAAAATAAGATGTACGCTCGAGAAAAAAAAATTTCGGTAACAGGTGTGAGAAGATGAAATATAAAAACAAAACTTTTCCTTAGGAAAAAATTAAGTAAATAAATAAATAAATAAATAAAAGAGAAAGAATAAAAAAAAAATCACGATTGTAATTCATAAGGTGACCAGTGGTGTACGCATCGGACCATTTTCGTTTTCCTCCTGATTAGTACCATTGTGTTGATGTCAAACGTTCTGACAGCCCACCCTTCACCCTTCACCCCGAAAGAACCCCAAACCCCCTTTCCAACGCCCCTCCAATTCACCTCGCCAACCATAAACGTCCATTTAGTTACCTTGGGAGGGGGCCCAAAGACTCCCGTACACCTCAAGTATAAAGAAAAAGGAAAACAGAAAAAAAAATTACGTGAAATATAAATAAATAAAAATTTATAAATAAATAAATAAATAAAAAAATGTGAAGTGACATCAGCATAAAAGGGTAGGGCAGTTCCAGATGGGCATTTCGGACACTAAGTCTTATCTACGAGCCACGTGACTCGATAAAGACGACACGTCCTCGTCCGTGCTCGCAGGTGGGTTCCCTGACCCTCGTGCGCGTGCACAAGGCCGATCAACGAGAGTTGGTTCGTCGTTAACCCTGGACGGCGTAAATCAAGGACTGAGCAGCGCCGTGTAAATTGGCACTGACAGTGTTTAGTGGCGCTGGTCGGCAGGTGGTCGAGCGTTCTCTTCATTAGAAATAGCCCACCTCCGACAAGAAAATATTCCTCGATGTGTCACCAAAGAACGTGGAAAAATGATGCGGATGAGAAAAAAATTTCAAATTTTAATTTTTTGTTGTTGTTTTCTTATCTCACGCTATCTTCAATTTTATGATGCACATCAAAGTGAAGATTTATAACCCTTTCGTTTGGATTTCGTTTAATAACATCATCAAATGAAAATAAGGTTTAACTTACGTCATGCAAGTCATTTGTTTGTATTTCTTTTTTAAATCCCTTTAAGCTGGAAAATTGAAGGATTTGTTTGTTTGTTTGGTTTGGCTTTATTATTAGTTTTCATTTAAGAAAATATGGTAGTTTTCTTAGGGGAAAAAACAGTTTCTTTACTTTGAGTAAAAAAATGAGAAATTGAATATATTTTATTATTATTTTTCCTTTTTTAGTGCAGTTTAAATTGAATTTTTTTCAACTTGTTATTTATATTTTGTTATTTATCTTTTCTATTTATTTTATTGAACGCAATATTGTAAATTTTTTTCTTAGATACTGTACGTAGGTATATATAGAGAAGAGTATGAAATAAACGCACTAAATTTAAAATATTATAAATTCAAATAGAAAATAAATTGCATTATTCATGATTACGTATGTGATGTGCCCTGAATGTAAGTGTTAATCCCAATATTTACTTTTCATATAACCATTACCGATCTTATATTTACCGTAAATCGTCAATAACGACTTGTGTAATAAATAAGCTTATATCGAGCACGCAAAGAAAAATTAAGGCCACAAACCGCATTTTTCGATCATAATAATCGTATAATTAGAAAAAGAAAGTAAATAAAACGTACTACTTACATAATTTGGTATTTTTTTCTTTCACTAGCGTTCACGGATGGTTTAGTTTGTTTAGCTGCGTCTATTAACATGTCTTCGGTTACCATGACACTTGGTCGCTCGCCTCCATTTTCTCCTTTCTCGGAACATTTTATGCCATATTGTGGCCCCATAATTCGACGCGTAATTAAATCCAACTTTATTATTTAAAAAAAAATTATAAATTTAAATTTTATGTAATTTTATTAAATCATCAACAAAAAAAAAACCTGTTTAGAGATTTCATCCTTTTTTGATTCGGGCATGTCAGACACAAAGCCATCTTCCAAAGCCGTACAACGAACCCAAACTTCATCTTTCACATCTGAAAAACAGAAAATCACAATTTTCAATTTGAAAAGTCTTTGGAGTGAGTATATTTCCATTTATAATCAAACAAACTCGTTAATAATTCGTTCTGCCTTCATTATTTATCTCGTTCTATTATATTTTTTCATTAGTTTGATTCAGCGATTTGTCAGAGCATTTCCACCATCCTTTTAGCAGAGTGAATAGAGGGATATGGTACCTTCAAGCCACAAATTGGCATCGGTGACTCGGCATCTTTAAAGATGATCATTTCCCAACGCATCATCTGCTATGTACACTCTGTCATGGCTTACAAAAGAGTGTATTGTGTATAATTTTAAGAAAAAAAAATTATAATAAATGTGAATTCAACATTTTTATTAAATAAACTAGCTCGTGTAAGAGGGGAAAGAAAAAATAGTGCGAGATGACGTGGTCAAAATTGAGTATTGTATACTTTGAAAAGAATGGATGAAAGCTTATTTGTCATCTTGAGCCCTCAAATCCGTTTTTCCCATCATAATATCCCCAAGAAAAAAAGTGACAAAGACGGGAAAAAACCAATAGAAACTACTTGACAGGCAAGACGACTGTCACAAAAGAACACCACCAAAAACTTGTTCAATCATTAAGGTTCCTTTCAATCTTTTTCTTACCCTTTTTTTTATTTACTTGTATTTTTATTTTTTTATTTTTCGAGTGAAAATAAAATATTTCCAACACTTGTCTCTTAAACCGATGTACGAATCCGAGTGATCTCATCAAAGTCATACTGTACAAGAGTGCTGTCTGTCTGTCATTTCTATGTACTTTCATAGTTTGTTCAAACGTCTAGAAATCGGACAGACAAGACTGTTGCTTTGGATGAAGAGTGGGAGGTCGTTGCATATGGATTTGTTTGTGGTATACATGTGTTCCATGACATGTCGTACGTGTGTTTGATTTTCAAGTTAAAACTTGTCGTTTCATGGTCACTGAAAATTTTTTTTTTTATTTGTGTTTATTTTGCGTGATTTCTGTAGTATTTTTATTTTATTTTATTTTTTTATTTTTGTGTGTAAAATGTAAATCAAAATATTTTTAACGACATTAGAGTCGTCTTAGAAATTCAGGAGTGTATAATAAAAAAGGGGCCTAAACAAACGAACCATTTCTTGTGGTCCATTGATGATCTCCTAGTAAATATTTAAATGGGAATCATTAAAATCTTTCAAAATGGAATGATAATAATAAAAAAAAGTATTGGATAGGGAGAAAAAAAACGTAAATAAATTAGTTGGGAGCATTTGAAAATAACTTGGCTTTTTCCAAATTAAAATTGTAATAGGCCTAAGTGCAACGGGAGCCATGTATTGTGCGTCGCATTAGAACACCATTGTGCAGTGCGGGGAAGCGAGCACAAAACACCCCCACATACACATACATGCAACCCCAATTTGGCTGAACGCTAATTAGACGCAGTCGAGGCCCCTTCTGCTATCCAATTAGAAAAGAAGCGACAGACAAAGCGGGACATTTTTCTAACACACTCGACCCACTTCGGTCCCCTAAAATTCAATCACAAACGCGGCGCGCGGCTCCTCACCAGTGGCACGTGGGATAAGAACAGATGGCGCGTCGCTGCAAGAGTGGATGGCCATCAGCTGGGCGGAATATAACACGGATTGGACGTCGGCTCCGCTGAAATGCTCGCAATTGCACGCCACGCGTTCTAAATCTACGGCATCCAGATCCAAGTTGTTCATGGAACCCGATAAAACTTTGAAGATCTCCATAATTTCTTCCTATAGTTTTAAAAAATTAAAAAAATTAAAAAAATTAAAATATAATAATTAATAATATTTAATAATAATAGATTAAAAATTCAATTAAATGGAAAAGTGCATTGGAATTCGCGCAATTTCAAAGCTGCTCGATCATTAAATGCTTCTGTCCATCCAAAGTGAAGTCGAGGAACCTTTCCCATTATCCCAGCACACAAAAGGTCCTAAAGAGTTGAGTTGTGGTGGTGACTGGCCGTCCATTGACCACGCCATCAATTAATGGACAAGGACAAAAGCCCGACCAGAATTCCATTGCAGTTTAGGTCTTGGCCTTCTTCCCTTCATTCAGCCCCATATATTGCATCCATCACCTCCCCTTCCCCTTCCTTTTCCCCAACGACCCAATCATCAATTATGAAAAATATCGAAAGGAAAAATAGACGGGTTGAGGTAAAACGATGAATAAAAAAAAGGGAAGGGGCGGGGGGTAGAAAAATCGTATCACTTGTTTGCCAATCTCATTAAAAATCGCTCGTTTTTCCAATGCATGGCAAAAACCACAAGATTAAAAAAAGAAGCCTCAACATTCGTGTTTGCCGCTTCAACTATGTGAAATTAGCTGACAGCACACCTACAATATTCATTCCAAGGCAAAGACGAGCAGGGGAAGAAGGACTCGGATTTTAATGAAAATTCCTTTCTTTTCTATAAAGCCTCGGTTAGACTTCATGGGGAATCCATACTTAATAATCTCAAAATATTTTGCAATTCACCAAAAAAAAATTTTTTTTTTCGTGCTTGCTTTGTTATTCTTCTTTAAAGACTTCATTATTCATTTTAAAAAATTGAAAAACCCAACTTTTTCCCCTATTTTAGATGATGTATTAAGAGTTTAATTTTTTTTTAATGAGACCTTAGTAGGTAATGGACATTGTAAACATTTGTCCAAACGTCCAGGACGAAGAAGTGCGGGATCGATGAGATCTGGACGACTGGTGGCAGCCAGGATGTATATACCTTTAATTAAATAAAAAAAATAAAAATAAAAAGTTAATTAATATTTTCGTGTTTAACTGTATATTAAATTACCGTGTCGTCCTTCAATGCCATCCAACTGCGTCAGTAATTGATTGACCACTCTATCAGTCACACCTGTGCTGTCATGACCCCGCCTTAAAATAAAAACAAAATTTATTTCCATTTCAGTTTACAAATCGCACGTCACATGTCAAAATCAAAATTTGTTAAAAAGAAAAAAAAATTTGTTTAATAATATAAAAAAAATAAAAAAAGGGGAGGTGGGGTGGGGGGAGGGGGGGAGACTGAAAGAAGATTAAGGAAAATAAAAAAAACAAGTTCCACATTCTGGCATCGCACAATAGTTGAGGATAAGCACGATTTTTGTACCTGACCAGCAGCTCAATCTAGCAAGCAACAGACTGAATTTCACCTTAGCTTGACCTCTTTAGGACTGACAATATTGAACAAGTATAATTACCCCACCCCCGACTGATGCGGCTTTTATGCCGAGTGACATGCCAGCCAATTGCGGATTGCGAGCAACAAAACACAGGTGTGAATAAAGGTAATCTCTGGCGTGATCTCACGTCACACACGAGGAACCCTAGAAATCAAGAGCCGGATTCATTGAGCGCCACCCCGTAGTCACTCTTGTAGTGAATGTTAAGGAGATGCCACCTGCAGTTTGAACTCAAAGAGTATAGAAAAAAAAAGCGGGGAGGAAATGCGAAAAGCGGCTAATTCTAAGAAAAATCGAAAAAGATCAACTTTATCGTCCCTTACCTGGGTGCAAGGGCGTCGAACTCGTCGAAAAAAATAATTGAAGGCCGAGCAGCTTGGGCCCTAAACAAAAAAAAATAAATACCGTAAATAAAAATAAAAACATTTATTATATTTTGTACATTCGCACGATTAAAAAAAATCATTTGCATCCTTGAATTCCAAGGAAAACTACGTGTAACCAGTCCCACCGTGGCAAGCGATCGGGCACTACTCTGATTTACGTCAATTTTATTTTTTTTAATGATGTAGTACAAGTTCTTTTCTTATTTCCACTCGAAAGTCGAAAGAAGGAAAAGGAAATGGTGGAGGAGGAACTAAAATCAAGAGGCGATTGTGACATCATTACCAGTAATGAAGTATATGGACAGTGACGTCCAGTGACAATAGACGACTTTGGCATCCCCTAAATCTCTTACAATGCAATCACACTCTTGAATCAAGCGCTTGTATGTGAACGCCTTTCAGGTGCGTGTGTGGATGTGTGTGTGTGTGTGTGTATGTGTGTGTGTATGTGTCACAAAAAGAAACTAACATTATTTCTTGTTATCTCGGACAACAATCTTGTCAGTAAGTTTTTGGTTCTATCCTTGCGAGGTGGCCTGCCAGATGAGATAAAGGCCTCGCCCTACTTCTTTTGTTCCTCTTGTGTTTTTATTGCTCCACCCTACTAATACATCAATCGGTTTCTTTTCACACCTGTTCAGCCATCAGTCGAGTCAATGTTTACTTTAAGTTGTGGGACGCACATCAATTTTATTGACGGGTAAGACAAATAACATAAATTGATGGATTAAATTATAACCCCGTTCCGTTTATTTATATGGAGGGGAAGGGAAAAAATATTTTTTACTCGTTGTAAATTCATTGGGAGTAGAAAAAAATATTGAGTCAATTTGAAATTGACAATTTGGCATGGTCTGTGTTTACCCGGAGTGTGGTGATGAAACGGCGCCGTGGCAGGCAGGCCCGATGTCTTTGCCTGTAATGGGTGGCGAGGGTGAAGCTTTTGTGTCAACAAACACTCTCCTTCCTCCCACCACAGCACATACACACACACACAAGACACACAAAAGAGCACCAAAACAAGTGATGGACCGCCATTGTACCCACACAAAAGAATATCTTCCGTCCCTTCTTTTGCGTCTCTCTTTGAGGAGACCACTCGAGATAAATCCTTGACAGTGGATCAAGTGTCAACAAGACCCCGTCACGCCACCAACACAAATTGAACCAATAAAGAAACACACGAGCACAAGAACGGACCCCGAGTAGAAGAGAAGAGAAGAGAGTATAGAGTATAGAGGAGGGAAAAAAAATAAAACAACACCTTTTTAAAAAGACGTTGAAACCACTTTGAAATTGGGATTTTAAGCGAGGTTTAAAAATGAAGGGAAAATAAATTTAAAGATACGAACAAAAGACAAGCAAAGTAGTGAACGGGGGTCCGAGCTTTTCTGTAGGAAGAAAAACACTCGAAAAAGAAGGGGAAACAAAAGCGGAGAGACGACAAAGCCACAATCGCAAAAGGAAGAAGCAAAGTGGAATAAAATGAAGAGAAAGAATGGAAAAAGAGAACAGGGCCGCAGTGTGAATATAAAAGGGGTATAAGAATGAAGAGTGGGATGAGGATGAGGATGAGGATGAGGACGACGAGGCTGATGGCAGCCAGTTCCCTCTCTCTCTTCTCTCTCTTTCTTTCTCCTTTTGCCTTTTCACAAAATAATTCCTGGGAAATTGCCTACAATTGGAGCAGCAAGCGGCTCCAGATGGAGACAAGAATTGTGTTGGACTGTGGGATTTCTCTTGCACCATCATCCTCCTCCTCCTCCTCCTCTCCTCCCTCATCCTCCCCCCTTTGCCAACTTGGCTGTTTTTTCCTTTTTTCGCTCGCTCTTTTACAGCTTCAGCGTGTGCGAAGAAAAGAGCCGCGTCTTGTTGTTATTAGCCCCGAGTGTGCATGAATCGAGTGCACAAAAGAACCATTTTCATTTGGCACTAACAAAACGAGCCAACTCAACGCATGCACGAGTGCAATTACTTTGCCAAAAAGCACTTTTACATCTCCTCCAATCCAAGGGCGCAAAGAAAGTGTTTGCAAGAAGCTCTTTTCATAGAAAAGAAGCAAAAGTAATGTCGAGCTAACTCGCTTCATTCTACTGTCTTTTGTAAGCGCCTGGTTTCCAATATTCAAATAAGAGAAAGAACACAGATGCCTATCTTCATTTTTTACCATTTGTTCCTACCACAATAAAAACTTTGTAAAGACGTCAGTGTGATTGCATTTGACGCTAGAACAATTCCGTTTCAAAAGAGGAGGTAAAAGGGAAAAAAAAGAAAAAAAGAAGAAATAAAATGGATAGGAAAAAGGAATGGGGGGAGGTGATGGGGAGGCCCCAAATTCAATCGCAAGCCAACTTCCAAACACATCTCGACAGCAAAATCAAGACGCCCATTGTGCTCTAATGAAGGACACTTTTTCTTTGCGTCGCATTCAACTTCTCTCTGCTTTTACAATCCTTCTCCCACAAGGATCTAATTCAATTATTTTAATTTGTAGACACTCACACACACACAAGCAACGTGTAAAACGGGAAAGAAAACATAAGATTACACCAACTAAAGAAGCTACAAAATTCCCCCTTTTATTTTATTTTATTTTATTTTAAGCTACCGTACCTTAAAAACAAATCCCGAACTGATTGTTCGCTCGCTCCGATGTATTTGGAGAGTAATTCCGGACCCTAAAGAAAAAAATCGATATTTAAAAAAATATTTATTTTTTCAAAAAAAAAATTTTTTTAACCTTAATACTGATGAAATTAAGCGAGCATTCTTTCGCGACGGCAGACGCCAATAAGGTTTTGCCGGTGCCGGGTGGACCGTAGAGTAAAACGCCGGAAGACAATTGTAGGGGACAATTGGCGAAAAGTTTTGGATATTTAGTAGGCCATAGGAAAATTTCTCGTAAAACCTTTTTAACTTTGTCCAACCCCCCTATATCTTGCCAGCTCTTTCCGTTCTCCCCATGACAGCTCATTCCTTTCAAAGCCGACGGAGTGAATCCATCGAGGGCACATTGAAAATCTGATTGATCCAAAACGACGTTACGACAATCTGTTCCTGTAAAACAAATTTACAACCTCGAATAATTTCATTAGTTCCATTCAACGAGTAATTTCGACGTACTTATCCTAGTGCACGCTGAATGCACCGCTCGGTCCAAAACCAACCTCAAATCTCGTGCGACACTGCCTTCCAATTGTGACGCTATTTGGCTTAAATTTATGGCTTTTAAAGATGCATCCGAGTCCAATGGAGAGTCGCATAGAATCCTGCGTAAAACTTGCGTCCTTCTTTCCTGATCGAGTGTCGGAATTGCGATGATTTTATGGAAGAAATGGCGGCCTTTCGGATTGGATAGAATCGGATGTAAGGATTCTTTGGACGTCGAAGTGACCAGTAAAGTGACTCCGGACGTAATTGTGGACGAGGCTAATTTCAAAATGGCTATACAATTCAAATTAAATTAATTTTAATGAGAAAAATTAGATGTAAACAAACAAATAAATAAAATAAACCTTGAGCAATGTGCTCCAAATGAGAATTCATGGCTTCGTCCGTAGTAGACGGCGCACCACAAATTACATCCAAATCGTCCAATATCAAGACAGATGGTGCTCGATATTTTGCTTCCGTTAACGATTTCTGCATTGATTCGTAAATATTTTCAACTTTTCTTCCTGGAAAAATAAAAAATAAAAAAGAATTTTTATTTCTTTTGTGTTTGCTTATTTAATTTTTATTTTTAAACTCGAAAGAAAAAGCTGTATGCTCCCATTACGAACTAAATCAATTTTTTTTTTTACAGATCCCTTATAAAGTTACGATTCCCAAATAAATTTAATCATCGACTTTCTCGTGCATCCTTAAAAAAAGAAAAAGAACCGCATGGTGAAAAAAATGATTTTAATATTAAAAAAATAAAAGAAATCTCTGTCTTTTATAACGAAATATAGCAGTTTTAGTCGTTGCCATCCTTGTTAATTAAGGTACTCGCGTTCGACAAATAATTAATCCCATATTGTTCGTCGATGAACAAAACAACGGCGGCCACAATTGATTTCCAACAACAACAGCCCCAACTTGCGGAGCCCCACCAAACACAAAGCAGAGTAAAAATCAATTTGCACGAGAAGCCACCACTAAAAGAACGCTAAAAGTTCTGTCAAATGAGATAAGAACATGTTAATTTGCTGCGAGGGCGTGGGAGAGATTCCACTTTTTTTTATTAAATAGAAAAAATTCTTTTATATAAAAGGGGAAAAAATTGCCCTTTGCGAAAAGAAAATGGATAAAAAAAAATTCTATTTGAATACATTGGCCCCATCGCAGTGCGTTCATTGTCATAATAAAATGAGATTTATAATTCCCAGTAAAAAAAAATTAAATTAAGAAAAAAAAATAATAAAATCTAAATTTTTAATTTATAATTTTTAATTTTTTTTAATATTTAAAAACATAAAAATGTTCATTCATGTGACGATGTGTGGCCAAAGAGTTAATGAGGATGAAGTAGGAGTTGTCTTTTGTCTTTCGACACAATCGCATCCATTTATTGAGCTTCTCTCTACTCGCTGCTTGGTTTCTCTAGCAAGCAATTAACCCCTTGAACCCCCTAAGAAATCGCAGCCAAAGTCCGCCAATTGGAGACGAGCAGCGAGAACTACCGGCAGTTTCATTTAATCGGGTCAAAATTATGAATCAAAAAACACAAAATTTATTTATTTTTTTTTTAAAAATAAAATTAGTACGTACGTACCTTTAAAAGTCGTACACTTGATTAAATTAACGTAGACCCAGAAAGGTTTTTTTGCTAGTTCCGCACAAATCGCCTTTGCGACACTCGTTTTTCCCGACCCGCGGGAACCGGTCAACAACAAGGCACCCGATTTATCGGAAGATGAATTTCCAAGAGCGGCCGAAAGATATCCCAGACCGAGGGACAGTTGTAAAAACTGGACTCCCGATTGAATTTCCGTACAAATTGCGCTGAAAATATAAAAAATATGAAAAAATTTAATTAATTCATTTGGTGCATCTTTAACCTCGTTACAGTAAAGCCAATTATCTTTAGAAATAACATCTTTTCTTCTTTGTACAGTCTATTTTTTTCATTTTTTTGATAAATACTGTGTGCGCAGTGAGTCGCGGAACCTCGTTTTGAATTCCCCACCAAGTCGAGGGAGAGAGAGAGAAAAAAAAGGAGGGAATTTTAATTTCCGCATTTCTGACTCCGACACATCGGATGACACGACAACAAACGCACAATCAGATACGAAAAAAAAATCTTCCCGCCCAACCCTTTCCTCGATTCAATGCTACTTCTTCTTCCTGTCGAAACACCGAAAAACGGAGTGAGATTTCAATCTCCTGCTTAATGTTTCAGTAGACAATAACGAAAGATGTCAAATGCCACTTTTTAATAATGTTTTTATGCGGGAAACTGTTCTATCTCTGAGTTTAGCATCAGAAATTTTTTTTTTTTTTTAAATGAGTAAAAGTCCGTACCCGAGTGAATCTGGATCGACGAGCGTGATGGAAAAATCCAACTTTTTAACTTCAGAAAAGTTTGGAAGTTTTACCAAGTCCGTTGATTTTACCAATTCCACGGCTGCTTCACCGTGAAAAACGGCTCCTTTTATTTTATTTCCGCCGACAACCATGGGAAACGATGTTGTGGTGTTGTTAAACGATAGCAGAACATCAAAGCTGTTTCCTGTTTATTATTTTAACATAAAAATCATCAATGATAAGTTTGTTTTTTTTTAAATATAAATAAAATCTTCACCTCTGAATTTCATTGGGAGCATGGTTCCATTATTCACCACAAGAGGGACGCAGTGGCTTGACATGTTTTCGATTTCATTTTCTGTAGCTTCCAACATTTCATTCGAGAATGCACCAGCATTTGATAAATCGTCGAACTAAGTAAATAAATAAATGTTGGAATAAATAAAGTTTATATATGATTAAATAAATAAATGTAAAGAAATAAGCAAACTTACTTGTTGATTTAATAGATGGATGGAAACAGACTTGACTTCGGTTGGTTTTAAAATCTTGTTAGCTTCCAACATAATTTTACTCGACACTTCGAGACCGAAGTGTCTACGCAGGGAATCGGGGATAAAACTAAAGGGATTGTTCTTGGGTACATTGGGCCAGTGGAAACATAATGAACTCAAACGATCTACCAACACGACCTTTACAAAGCAACACTCGTCACTTAAATTTGGCTTTTCAGCATTATTGGTTTTGGTATTGGTATCATTCTTGGTAGTTGGAACTTTTATCTGTTTTTTCCCTATCGTATCAGGTGACAAAATCTTTACGAGTCGACAAATGAAGAACGTAGGAAGAGCAGCCTGATTTATATTTTTGGGAAGACTGTCGGTAAAAATATAAACGTTTGTCGTTTGTTTCAACAAAGTTTTAATTTCAGGTTGCTCAATTTTGTCGACGTTAATTTCAGGGATTGGTAGCACTCTAAACTTGGCATTAAATTCAAACGGGGTTACTAGCTCGTTCAAATAATTTTCAGAATCACGATTTTTATGAATACGATTCGAGGTAGAATTAATTTCTTTGGAACCGTGAAGATTTTCTACGACACCAGCGATGTAGTTTACCATCCAATTGAACATTGTGTTTGATTCTTGAGTTCCTGTACTGTTTTGTTCAGACAAAGGAACGGCTTTTAAATTATTAACGTCTTTGATTTGTTTTTGTGCTCTCGAATTTGCCTCGTTTTCATCACGAACGTAAGTTGAAGTTTCTAAAGGAGCCATATCTTCGACGTGAATTTCAGTCAACTGTTGAAGTAAACCAACATCGGACGAAACAGATAGTTTAACTAGATAAATTACAAATAAATATTAGTTGGAAGTTTCGGGTTGCTTGAAAAGCTGGTGTACTTACCACGCCATGGTGTTGTATGGTGAACCTTAAATTTGTCACTCCCAAGATTCCTGCGCTTTATTTCTCCTGGTGTGTGTGGGGATTATGTTTTGCCCATTCCTAGGAGTCATCGGTTACACACACCAGGAGAAGCAAGGCGTGGGAATCCTGGGAGTGACAAATTTAAGGTACACCATACATCACCATGGCGTAGTAAGTACACCATACTACACCAGCTTTTCAAGCAACCCGGAGTTTTAATGATTTTCAGAATGAACTCACCGACTCTTAAATAAACAACGATGGATTTGTTTACCCAAACTGGAAGAACTTGATTATTCCATACGACTCGTGTTTGATTAAGCACTTGCGATTGAATTAAGCTGGCATTTAATTCCTAAGAAATAAAATATTAAAAATTCAATATTAGAATCGTTCGTGAATTTATTGCTGTGTCTTACCACGATTTCTAAATCTTGCTGACTTATCGGTTTAACCCAAACTTGCTCACATACAGAAATCCCATTTAATTGTTTTATTAACACCTGTTCGCCTTGCACAATATTTAATTTCTCGGCGTAAAGTCCACAAACTTCTACGACATCATGACCGAATAGATCACCTTTGGTTTTATCACCTGACCACGTGAAATATGCAATTTGCCGGTGTGGGCCAAACTCCATTTCGAACACCTGAAATTAAGGAATTATTTGTAATTCATTTATTGCTCGATAAACGATAACAGGTGCAAACAAACGTGTGTACCGTTTGCTCTGTGAGCGACGATGAAATCCACGAAGCAGGAATACTGATAAAACATGATTTTTTCGATGACCACTGAATTATTGCTGCTCGCTGCATTTTCGTCTGTATCACAAGTAATTTGTAAATGTATTTTACTTCAAATGTCGAATTTAAATGCTATGTTTAT
>JAQFZO010000319.1:0-27972 GCA_034695885.1 Geophilus flavus
CGTAAATCTATAAAAAAAATAATCTTTACCTCCATCACTATACGTTTACATGATGGATTTTTTTTAGGATTATCCTGTAAAATAACAATGAACAATAACACTACGTTTACATGGCACAAATAATCCGGATTAAAAAAATCCAGGAGTTAAAAACTTCTGAATTGGCTGGTGTTTACATGCCTGAATTATTCACTTGTCAAAAGCTGATGCATGATTGTTCATTTGTTTGTGTCATGTGACTGATCTGCACATGGGTAGCGCAAAATAACACGAAACATCGCCTCGTTCGGTGTTTACAAGGGCAAAATTATCCTTGCTGTGGATTATCCTTTAGAATAATCCACCTTCGTTTACATGATCAATTTTTTGAATTCGAATGCAGAAAATCCGGATTATTTGTGCCATGTAAACGTAAAAGTAGAACTTAGCACAATCAAAATAGGGACAGGACTTTTGGGACACCATGTTTAAGGTCCCCAGAGACGATATCAACTCACGAGATTGCAAATTGAAAATTGAGGTGCATTTGATTGACTGTGTCCGAAGTCTGTCTGTTTGAATTGAGGCTAGATGGAACGTGGCAGGAAGGGCCTATTTTTAGCGTGTGACTCTCGTCTCACACCGGCCAATCAAGCAAGCAGGGCCGAGAGCATAGCCGACTCGCAAAGAATGCCTGCTTACCTTCAACAGTTCTCTTGTGGACAAACTCTGCATCTGCCCGATTGCGCTACCTAGTGACGGATTATTGTAGGTATATGAGAACTCGATGAGAACTGATTCACGACTCGATTGAAATTTATTTTAATATGTTTATTTTATTACTGCATTTATTCATTAAAAATTTAGAAAAATGTATTACTTCTTTATACAGGTTAAAAATAGTCTCACCCAGCCCCAGTCCCAGAGTCTGCGCCGAGGTCTGCGCTGTTAAAATGTCGGATACGGTCACGGTACAAAAACAGTTTGTGCGGACAAGGCTATAACTACGGTATATTCTATCGGTTCGATGCAAAAACACGAGTGGCAAACTACAAAAAGATAAACATGAGAGTGGTACGCTAAAATAATACTTAATTCAAATTCAAATTACAACTTTATTTTTTTCTTTTTCAACTCAGGACAGCGTATATGGTATATTTACATGTCAAGCGAATTTTAAGCTGAATGTGGAAGAGGGAAAAGTAAAATACTGGAAATCATACATCCTAGACACGTCCACGTGGAAACAAATGCGATTTGCAGGATGACCCTTGCAATGTTTGATGAAGAAAACGTAAACGTATTACGGTACAACCCCAAATGACAGCCTGCACATGTGCAGCTTGTTGCAATGATGAGTCTGTGGTGTGTAAGAACTAATAATGATGATGATAATAATAATAATTGGTTTTTAAAATTAATATTTTGTTTTTATAAGAGTGAGCCGATCAGACCATTCGTACAGCGTAAAAGAAGAAGAAAAAGAGAAAAGATTAGGCGGTGAAATGAGAGGAAACTAAAAGTTATCGCCATCACTGTAGACCGAGGAACAAACTACACAGAAGGAATTCAAGTGATGACAGGTGACACTCGATAAAAATATGAAAATAGCGTTGAAAGCAAGGGGACCGACAGTGGGGAAAAATGTGTGCAAAATTTATAAATCTTAAATCTTGAGACTTGCAGATTTATGAAGTGTGATTTAAGCCTTAAATCTTGTAAATAACTAATTTTATGCCATTGATTAATGAATTATTTGGCTGTAAATATTTTATTTTAACAAATTTTGAAGATTTAAAGGATTTACAACAATTTATAAATCTTAAATCTTTGCCTGTATGCAGATTTTTTTAAATAATATCTAAATATTTAAAAAAAAACTATAAACACTGGACGGATTCTGGTGGGCGCGATGATGTCCAGATTTCAGAGAGTTGACTATAATTGAATAACGTTCTCTGTATACAGATGTTTACATGATGGATTTTATTGAGGATTATTCTGTAATACTCAACAATTAACAAAATCAAGATAATCTTCAAAAAATCTAGATTATTTGTGACATGTAAACATTCAGTAGTGATAGTGGTGCAAAATAGCTGTTATTCGCACCATCACTTTTAAATTCAAATTAAAGCTTAATACACATTATATACCTACCATACTGTTTTTCAAGTGAAAACTGTATAGCAAAGTGATGAAATGCACACAGACACGCATCATTAATGTTAGAAATTTTAAGTAGCATGCACTTGTCCTTTAAATTATCGGAAAAATTGTGTGAAATTGGATTTTCTCAGATACCTGGATTTAATTGAATTTAAAATAAATTTTTTGTTTTTTTTTTCATGTCTGTTTTAGGTCCTGGCATGTTTGTGATTAGTCTATATACGAAGCAACCGAGATTCAATTTCATCGAGGAAGAAACCCTGAATAACTTGATTTCTTGCGGAAAAACCAATCGAAGAATTTAATAGCATGAAGCAAGGATCAGAGTAAAATGCGAAGGAAAAAGCAGTCATGCGTTAAAGATTACGAATGAAGAAGGAAAAGGTTCGTTTTTAATTGATTTTCAAGGGAAAAAATGCCAGATACGACCAGGTCGATCGGGATTGTGTTGCAAATTTTGAAATCATGATCGACCTGATCTATTAACAACATTAAGAAAATTAAAAAAGTTTAATCGACCATGTTTTCTTTGTTTTTGAAGGCAATTTGTGACGGAATGAATAATTTTTAAGACGTAATTTCAAGAGATGTACCAACTGCAACTGAAGCGTTTTCTTATTGCATCCGATCCGATGACGCAATGTATTTTGTCAACAAAAATACTGGGTTAATCATCACAGGCAGTGTGGCGCTGCGAATATTAATCTATTGTTGCAAAAGATTGGATTTTGTGATAAAATTAAATAAAACTGATTATGTTATTTTAAAATTTTGATTGAATTGATAAATTGTTTTGTTTTTAAATTTTACGTAACTTTAATAATAAAAGATACTATAAATGCTCCCAAGTAAAAAGAATTGTAAATCTTTTTTATCTTGCTGTTTTCGTGCAAATATTTTGCAAATTTAATCTAGCAGATTTACAGTGGTGGCCAAAAGTTTAGGAACATTAGGTAAAACAAAATAAAATGGCATAAAACAACTTTAAAATGTATTTCAATTAAAAAACTGTTATTACTACGTGAAAATACTTTAAAATTAGATTGAGTTGTTGCAGCATTTACGTGCAAAAACTTTGCAAGATTTAAAAAAATTTTTTTTTGCAAATATTTCAAACTTTAATAAATTTTTATTCCAAAATATTTTGATTTTGATTTTTTGCCATTTTTGCAAATACTACAGCTTAAATACAAACTGCGGAAGACTAAATGAATGAGTTCAAAGCCTTTAGTAACCAAGTATGTGACAACCTCACATTTTCCAAACACAATTTTTGCATGAAGGAAGACACCAAAGACCTCATTTGGCACCAAACTAAGTGCCTGGAACTGTATATGGACAAAGTTTAATGTCATATGGGACATGTCACACAATAAAAATCAACTCAAATAAATTTCTCAACCATGAAGTTATTTAAAAAAGATCATTAGGGTAAAGTACTAAAGTGCAGATCAAAATTAAGGTAAATAAAATCTCAACCAACTCCTGTATAATCATAATCAGACTCCAGATCATATCTAACTTTATTATCAGTTCAAAAACCCTTCGTATAATAAAATCATTCCACATTTAAAAAAAAAAATCGAAAATATATCTCTATTTTCCGGGAATAAAAAATCGAAAATGAATTTTTGAATGAGAATAAAAATGCATTTTTTTAAATCTTATTTTTTCTATTTAGTTATTTAATAATAATTTGTCATCGTTTTTGTCCGCCTCCAAACCGTTCGATGCAAGTTTTTCCTAGAAGAGGCAGCTGATGATGGATTCCCGGAACGTACGCGTTGTACGTTGACACGCTCGGGTGTTTTGGTGTTTCGTTGAGCTTCGTGACTCGTGTTTGGCTCGCGGCATTCGTCCGCTTCTCGGAATCGTCTCCTCGGCGACCCGTCGTTGTTTACAAACGTAATTAGAACGAGCTGATTCCCAGAATCAAAACCTTTTCAGGTACCAGCTTTTTTTATGTTTTCCTTCTTTTATTATCATATATATATATATATATCTAGTGCACTTTTCATAGCCGTGTATCACCGTCTTTCTCAAAAGACCCTCTAAATTTTAACCAGGTGTCATTTTTTAGTTGACTCCAGGTTGAAAAAAATAGAAGTCACCACTATCTGGGTTGAGGTTGGTAAGGCTGTAAACACATTAAATTAACTAATTAAATTAACTGATTAAATTAACTAATTAAATTAACTGATTAAATTAACTAATTAAATTAACTGATTAAATTAACTAATTAAAAAAACTGATTAAATTAACTAATTAACTTTGAAAATAAAATATTCACTGATCATTTGTTACAAATATTTTCAAAAAATGATTGTCAGTCACATCTCAATTACACTAAATATTTTAAACAGTGTTGAAAAAAAATTACTCGTGTGGCACCATCATCTGGGTTGACGCTGGCAGAACTGTAAACATTGGATTTCAATCATTTTTTGAAAATATTTGTAACAAATGGGGTTCCAACAGTACGGGCGAATTGTGTTCGTAGGCAAATCGTATTTGAGTGCATCCTAGAAGGTGTATACGATTCACTGCCCATTAATTTCAATCGTTAATTGCTCGAATGCAATGTGAGTCATCTTTAAATTTTATATATAAATGGTTGAAATGTATTTTTATTGCCTTGCGAAAATTAGATTTTCTGTTCAATTAGTACGGTAATTCCGTATTTATCTGCCTTGATGCCATGATGCCATTTTCTTGTTTCTTTTACTTGTTAGTGCCATTTTCTTATTTTTTTACTTGTTTTTACTAACATGTTATTCCAATTTAGTGACAATTGAGGAATTTCATGGTAACTTCATCCGCATCACAATTTAGTGACAAATGAGGACAAGGAATTACATGGTAACAAGGAATTTGATGGTAACTTCTACTTTGTCGGCATGTTAAATTTTGTACCCTCTTTGTCCGCATTATTTATGATAATACGGTATATACAATTTCATAAATTCTTCAACGTCTTAGAATCGAGTAAATTAATTAACCAAATATACACGTATATATTTCAATCGAGTTTCCAATCACATCGATTGCATTCTGGCTCATTCTGGCCCTGGTTTTTAAATTCTTTTCTGCTCTACTGTGATTGACCATAGTCAGAACAGGAATCTGAGCTGTCATTGGCTGAACCAATGGGTCACCAATGGGTCCCATTATCATAGGTTTCGTGTATTTGGGTTATCATTAGAAATGACATTCGGTGCCCGCCGTAATTTTTTCGTGTTTCTCAACACTGTAAAATTAATGGCATCCACAATTTGTTCTCTTTAATATTCACTCTTGAAAGGCATTCACAATTTGTTCTCTTCTAATTTAATAAGAATTTTTGTCGGAAATTGAGTTGAAAGTATGGTCGTATCGGAAATCGAGTTGAAAGTATGGTCTTTCACCTTTTGTGTGATCTTGTGTGTTTTCCTTATGTGTAATTTATCCACCTACAATTAATTTCTACAAAGTTAAATTAATTGTAGAATTATAACTTTGTAGAAATTAATTGTAGAAATCTTAATGTTCTTCTAATAAGGGAAAACAATTTAATCCCAATCGGGCTCTACCTACAGGACTACTGGGTTTCTTTGCTGGAATAGCTGGGTTTCTCTGAGCCTGGCCGTGATGATCAGCTCTCATTTTTTGTCTTTCTCCTTGTACTATGGCAATCTCGCCAATAAACGTCGGGTAAACGTCGGGTAATTTGAGCTAACATATTTTTCGAACAGGAATTTGAGCTGACATATTTTTCGAACAGGAATTTGAGCTGACATATTTTTCAAACAGGAATTTGAGCTGCTATATTTTTCGAATTCTAAACTAATATATTTATCCCAGTGGATGATTTTTAAGGCCAGGACCTTAATCTACTGGGATAAATATATTCATGATGAATGCTGTTATTATGATCTACCGGTGTTATTATGATCTACCGGGTTCTCGCAGAGTGCCGAAAATGTGAACTGCTTGTTATGCTTGTTTCGGCAATGTCCTTGAATTCTGATTTTTGCCATGATGCCGTTTTCCTTGGCGACGCCTTGATTTTTGTGAGTGATTTTTTGTGATATGGTAATTGTGGGTTAAATTTATTTTCATTACACATTAATTGCTGTCCTATGTAGAATGCACTTTGTGACCGATTTAGCAACCATACAAAAATTCCCAGAGTCAAGTCGGTCACAAAGAATCTATTGTTGTCTAATTGTCTAATCCTAAATGCTTGACAGTGTGAATTCTCTTTCAAAAACTAATTGCAGTCCTACCATATATTACCATTTACTATATACCTATTCTTTTTCACGGTGTAGCACTACACTCAATTAGTGATGTATCAACTTTTTAGATGATGATACAATAACTTTAATTTAACATTCAATTATGTTACTTTGGGCATAATATGTTTTGGGACAACCAAGCAGTGTTGCAAGATTTTTTCAGGCCTTACCCGCGAATGAGCGTTTAGCCCAAAATAGCCAAACATAAATTTCGGGAAAATCGATTCCTCGTATCGATTAAATATCGTCAAAATCGATTAAATATCGTCAAAATCAGTTAAATCTTGTATTGGTTTGGATTAGTGTCCGTTTCAATCGAGTTTCCGATCACATCGATTACATTTACATTTGTATATTTTTTTGAATAAGTTTTTGTTATGAATAAGTTTGTTAAAATACTCAACTGGGGAAATAACTTCCATTTTCGTTGTCTCTATGAAAGGGCATTCACAATTTGTTCTCTCCCAATTGCTTTGTTCTCTTGGGCAAAAATTGCTTTGTATCATTCTCTAATCGTATTTGAGTGGATCCTGGAAGAAGGCATCTACTAATCATTAATTGTTCGAATACCTCTTTTGCTAAACCCACGTAAGTGTTTAATTAAAATTTCATAATGACGAAGTAATAATTAACTCTGCATTTTGTTTAGGAGTCGTAGTGAATCGTAGCTCTGTTCACAACAAGAATCGGATCTGGTGGAAAACCCATCTGTCCGACGCGAACGAGAAGTAAAACGTCTGGAGCTAGACTTACAGCGTTAGATGTTGGAAATCCAGAACCGCTTTTATTACGTTTAATCGAACGCACCCGTTTCGGTCAACCGGACCATTCTACCGGCCAAAACATTGTGAGACTGGTGCAACGCTGGAATCAAGCACGATTTCTCTTATGAGAGCTCGAGCTCACGAAGCAGTCTAGAGGTTGGTCGAGCCTTCGCCGCCGTCAAAACGGAGATCGACGTGCTCAACCAGGTGATTCCCCCCACCGGAGGAGAAACGTGACGACGATCCACCTACATTCAAGTCATGATAGTCAAGTCAAAAATACCTCTGCTCCGAATGGGTAAAATAATATTCCAGGTCTGTGGTTGTAGATCTCATTAAATGACTTGCTGGCTTGTTTTAATACCATATCACATATCGCATACAATTGATGAACCTTTTTAAAATTAAATTTTCAAACGTTTCGCAATTGTTATAAAATGTCATAATGTTCGTTGTGTGTTCGTTGTCGAAGTTATTCATAACAAATTTATTCATAAGTTTGTTAAAATGCCAGTTTTTGGAACAACTGGGAAAACAACTGTTTGTTAAAATGCCAGTTTTTGGAAAACTCGCATTTTAACAATTTTAATCTACGTTGTCTCTATGAAAGGCATCCATAATTGGTTCTCCCCTTAATTTAATAAGAATTTTTGTGTGCAAAAAGTTTTACTCTGTTCCAAATTCCATAGGGAGGGAGAATCTGGACAATTTTTGTAATCTGGTAAATGTTATCGTGACTACCCTACTAGTTTCGTCATCAACTTTTAGCGATTTTAGTTGTTTGTATTTTTGTGATTTTTGTGATTTAATAAGGAACCATCATATTGCGAGATAAGGGAAAATAAATTAACCCCACTCGCTTCCTCTTATGACCCCCAGGTGTCCACAAACCTCTAAGAAAACAAACAAAAAAAGGGAAACCTAATTTGTTTTGTCTAGGTATCGCAAATTAGACCAAAAGTTAACTTTTTTTTCTGCAATATTTCACGCATTCAATAGGAGGATATTGCCCTGGTCTTCAATCTCCTCGAGATCGTGGTGACCTTCGAACAGGAATTTTAGCTGTTATATTCGAACAGGAATTTTAGCTGTTATATTCGAACAGGAATTTCAGCTGACATATTATTCGTGCAGACATATTTTTCGGACAAATAATTTTGTGTCTCTTACAATGAAAAATGGGCAATGGCGTGAAAAAATTTCGGTCTTTTTGTAAAGAAAGTTGAAATTTCGATCTTTTTGTAAAGAATGTTGAAACTTACGTCCACCACGTGCTAAAAAGTTAGTAGTTTTGGGTGTAAATCACATTAAATGAAACAAAAACAATAATAATATTAAATGATAAATAAACATTTTTACACAATTAAAAACATGGTAAATAATTTAAATTAATAATCAACACTTTACAAAAAGTTGAATAAAAATACAGCATATTTGCTTTTATTGGTTAACAAAAGATGATTTAACAAATAATTCCAGAACTCATTGAAAGAGTCAATTAAAAAAACTTCTGATCTATGTCTTTTTGTAAAGAATGTAATTATGAATAACGGATCCCAAGCAGCTCACACAACTTCTTCCTTATCATCCTTCCGCAAATTTGTGTAAGGGAAAACAATCTATAGCATCTGTTGGCAGAGCTATCGTTAATTCTGTCCAATCTGCTGATTTTGTTCTGCGTTATCTTGGACCAACAAGAAGATACTTGTTATATTACAAGATAACGCAGACCAAAACCAACATAATTTTTACCAGTCGCTGGTGATGATTAATTGAAATTATCTCGGTTTATGTCAACCTGTTGAAATCCTCAAGTCACGAATATTGGTCTTTTCGTAGGTTCCTTGTTCCAATATTCGATTATGATGTAATAGTGATGAATCCAAGCTATAAATAAATTTTAAAATTATTATTTTACTTTGTTACTGAGACAAAACTTTCCTGAAAATCGCCACCACAGACCTACTGAAAATTGGAATGTGTGTATTTATATTATGTCAAATTTGATGGTATTATCTAATAAGAATGTGTAATAATAATGTTTAATAAGAATAACAAACTGTAACAAGAATATGAATAACAAACTGTGTGTGGCATGAATTCGCCAAGGCCACGCCCCCTCAATCCATTAATAAAGAATCCTACTTCAATTTGCAAAAAATATCTAAAGATGATACTTCCTCATTTGGGGAGTAACATAGTTAAAACAAAAAAAAGTACAGGAGTTTGGAGATTGTTTGGATGTCTTGTCTGGCATTCTCCGGTAAGACATCAAATCACTGGATATAAACAAAACTAGTGCCACCTGGGAGGAAATTACTTACAGCCAAATCAAGTGTGTTATTAATGTAATCAAGGAGTTGTAATAGTAGGAGTTGATATAATAGTAGATTGTTAATAGAGTATTGCTACAGTGATGTTAGAAGGGACTCTCATCCACAGTTGGAGTCAAGTATGCTAGTGCCATCTGGTGGTGAAACAGGTAGCAAAGAATCAGGTGTTATCATAATTGGAATTATTCGGTGTTGTATGGTGTTGCATTGATTGGTATTGTATTGATTTGTGTTAAATTAAAACAACATCAATCAATACAACACAAATGTATTTATGTACATTTGTTAAGTTGATTTTTTTGTCATTTGTGTGAAAAGTAATTATTCTTATTCACTAACAATTGCAACACTTATTGATTGGTATTGTATTGGTGTTATTAATTAGTGTTATTGATTGGTATTGTATTGGTGTTATTAATTAGTGTTGTATTAATTAGTGTTGCAATTGTTAGTGTTATTAATTAGTGTTGCAATTGTTGGTGTTATTAATTAGTGTTGTATTAATTAGTGTTGTTTTAATTACTGGAAACAATGTTAGAGTATTGTTAGATAACCCATTATATTTGGAATCTATATATTGTATAGTGTCTTTATTCTATAATATTTTATATACAGATAACTGGTGTCATTGTATTGTAAAAGTGTAACAGATGAAGTTATATGGGGAGATTTAGTTTCTTCTGATAAGAGACGTTATTAAGTGTGTGCAGGATACGGTAGTTTCTCAATCATCCTTCCAGAGTGCCGGGTGTTAAACTACTTCTATTGTGTTCTACTGCGTGCAAAATTTCAAATGTTTTCCCAATTTGTTGGCACTACGAAAAGAATTTAAACAGTAGTCACATACGAACAAACGATTGATTATCCAAATGTAATGGACGTTATAATACAATAGACGGATGAGATTTGTCGTGTAATTGCTTGCCGGGATTTCTAGATTCAAACTTCTTTTTGCCGGGATTTCTAGAATTTAAACAGTAGTCACATACGAACAAACGATTGATTATCCAAATGTAATGGACGTTATAATACAATAGATGAGATTTGCATTGTGAATTTTTTTGCATTTTTTTGCACTGTGAATTAAATAGTTGGCTTACTACACAATGGTTTTTTATTAGCGCATTTTGAATATTTTTGTATACTTAATTTTTAAAAAATTTTAAAAATTAAAAATTACTTGAGTACCTGTCAGCTAACATTAATTTACGAAAATTATCAATTCAGGAAAAAATCAATCTCGGAAAAAATTAAAAATCAATCTCGAAAAATTTGTAGTTTTAGTTTGGTGTTTTTTTTTTGTTTAATAAAATCATGCTCATTTGATGTATCTTATTTTTGTTTACTTAAGTATTTATGTACAGTTGTTAAGTTGATTTTTTTGTCATTTGTGTGAAAAGTGATTATTCTTAATTTCTGAAAGCTTTATTATGATTTTTTCTTAAATTTGTCACTGTGTACCTACACCTCCTGTACCCTACACCTTCTGTCGTTCAATGTTGATCTTTCTTTAATGTTAATCTATTGTATAATCTCTTGTATGATCTCAATCTATTGTATAATCTCTTGTATGATCTCTTGTATAATTTTCATGTGTTTTCTTTTGTGTTTTTCATGTGTTTTAAAAAGTTTTCAAAACTAATTTTAACTTTTGTAAATCATGTGTTTATTTATTTTTGGAAATTTAAAAAAATAAATTATTTTTCTTTTTTGGTTAATCTATTGTATAATCTCTTGTATGATCTCTTGTATAATTTTCATGTGTTTATTTATAAATAAACTTTTATAAATTATGTGTTTATTTATTTTTGGAAATTTAAAAAAATAAATTTCTTTCTTTTTTTGGTTAAATTTAAAAAAATAAATTTCTTTCTTTTTTTGGTTAATCTATTGTATAATCTCTTGTATGATCTCTTGTATAATTTTCATGTGTTTATTTTCAAAAAAAAGTTTTCAAAACTAGTTTTAATGTACAATTTACGTTGGAGCAAATGCTTTTACTTCAATTTTTGAATAAAAATTTCAAGCAAAATGGTTTTGCTAAATTAGTAAGTTCAAAAAATTGAAGCATTTTCTTCAAAATAGTAGCTTAAATTGTAGGAAATGCTAATTTTTTATAGAGCAAAACCATTTTGCTTAAGATTTTTATTCAAAAATTGAAGTAAAAGCATTTGCTCTTTTTTATTCATACTACCCGATGTGTTGACTGTTGGCATACAATTTATGTTGTCTGATTGTTGAATGTACAATGACGTCATACCTAACAACAAACGTGTCAACGTTGATGTACGATTCATACGTCGACACGGAGATATGAAAAACAAACGTCTACGGTACCGTAGGTGTAATTAAAAATCACACATTTGTTTTTCGACAAACCTGAACATATCTCCTTGTAAGTCAACGTTGACATGTTTGATGACGTCAGTGATAAGTACATTCAACAATCAGACAACATAAATCGCACGTTGACATGTCGACACAATTGTTGGGTTATGCAACGTCTAAAATTCAAAACTCAACTAAAACTCTACTTTGTTTTAATATTTGACTGCAGCCAGTGTTACTGTAAGCTTAAGTGCATTTGTGGTTTCATCTCATCAAATCTTTAAAAGCCTTACAGTGGGTAGAAGACCCATCTAGAACAGATCCCAGTCATCTCACACACTTTTATCTATAGCCTAGGCATTCCCCAAGGGTTTTACCAACTATTGCTTTCACTTGCATGTGGTGTTTTTGCTGCAACTGTTGTTCGCTGCCACTCAAGTTGAGAATAACAAAGAAGGCACGTCCACACTTCACAGCAAAAGGAAGTGGTGTGAACAGCAGGTTGTGAAATTATCACCTCTCAGGCTTCTTTTTAGTATTCACAAGTGGAATAGCAAATAATTACAAATGGTCAAGAATGCTCAGATCTTTTAAGTCACTTGTTGACATTTTGTGAGAAAAGTTTGAACAGTTTTATATGGCAACAAGGCTCAAGTTAATGGTAATGTCATGTTTTTCAATGCCAATTCAATCAGAAGTTCTTAGAAAATCTCATTGATTTATTCCTTATTTTCAAATTCATGGCTTGAATGACCAACAGATTCGTTGTTTAGTATGAAAATTATCTGAATGTGGCAGAACGGAATAAACAAGCATTTTGTCAAGGTTGTATGGATTAAATTGAACCAATTTACACATAATTTGTTTTGACGTTGCATATTGAAAACCAGTGTACATTTCTAGATTATAAAGCTAAAAATAAATATTATCCAAGAGCTTTTAAAGAAAAAAAGAAAACACACATTAGCAGTGTTGCTATAAATAGAAATGAAATCTAATCTAGCCCTAATTGATAAAGCCATTGAAAGCTGAAACCGTTTCAACTGAGGTGCAAAAATCCATCAGTAGAATATAAAAGGCATCTTATAAGACTTCTAAAAGCACAATGATGATAGGAAGGGTTGTCAGTAGCTTAATAGCGCTTGTGAAGATGTTTAAGCAAAACCAATTACGTTTAAGTTAAATGTGAATTAGCACATTTTATGTTTTAACTCCTTTTAATGCTAATAAAAGCTTTTAGAATGTCATCACTTTCAAAGCTAATTCTCATTACAATTTGCACATTCTGTAAAAGGTAATATCAGAATTCTCACATTCTTAAAATTGTTTTTGTTGATAACTTTGCTCAATTAAGTTCTGTAAAAGAATTTACTGCGTTTAGGAATTCAACATGCACTTGGTGTAGTGAAGACAGGGTCTTGTTATCCATTGGGAACAATAGGCGCAGTGTCTAGGGCCTATGAAACTTTTATGGGGTACCAAAAATTTTATGGATTAGAATAAAATGTATCCAAATCTACAATAGCGAAAGCGAATGATAAAATACCGTTAAATCTTATAGTATTGACAAGAATGGATTCTTGGTATTGACTAATAATTGATTTTTTTTAAAAATGGCCCCTCTGATACCAGCAATCGAAAAGACTGAAAATGAGTTTTGAAAAAAATGGCCCTTCTAGTACCAGAAATCGAAAAGTGAAATTGCCTTTTGAAAAAATGGTCCTTTTGGTACGAGCCATTGACAAGTGAAAATGAATTTTTAAAATGGCCCTATGAGCCCTATAAGTCACTACTTGTATAGTTAACAGTTCTGAGTGAAATTCAAACTGATATGTTATCAATATAAATGTAGAAATTAAGAATAATTTTTTTTTTTTTTTTTTGCATTGTATAGATTTTTTGAAGACTATCTTGTTTTTGTTAATTGTTGAGTATTGTTGTTCATTGCTGTTTTACAACAGAATCCTCAAAAAATTCAATCATGCAAACGTGACCTTTTGGGATCTTAAACAAAACATCTGTCAAGCCAAGAAATTCAATAAATTCAATGAGGAAATTCAATAAATTCAATGAGGAAATCTCAATTAATTCCTTAATTTTACAATGGTCTAATTAGAGTTAACTTCTTAAGTCGTGGAGTTGAAGGCTGTCTAGTCCAGACAGCACTATCATAACCTACACACTTCAATTTGTCTTTGGCCTAGCACAAGGGCGCTTAGGCGTGTCGCCTGCACGTAACGCAGGAAAGCTTAACCGTCAAAATACCTTCCCAACCACAAATGAGCATTTAAAATCACGTTCATCCACACATCAAAGCGTGAAAAGGCTCAAAGTAGCTAGTTTGAAAGACAAACCACGACTTTTACGCGTGAAAAACCAACCACAAAACTTATCCGCTTTAATTTAACACTCTTTCACTCCTCATGTTAAAATTTTTTTTTCACATTCCATAAAACTTTCCGGCCGCAGTCATATAACATAATTGGATCCAGTATAACAACTGCACAAAACTCGCACAATTTTATAATAATTTCACTTTTAATTCCATCAAAAAAAGTGAAATTAATTCAGCAGCAGTCATGAAACGACTTCCTGGCTTCATAATAACTGAAAATTTCGTATCGAATATCTTGTATAAGTCCCACACACGGCGAAACTTTTATATTTAATTCACCTCTTCCACGCAACCTTTTTTGACACAAAAATATAGATTTTGTGTGCAGCTAGTTAGAAAATTTGTTACACTTGTCACAATACGAGTTGATTCACTGCAATTTTCTTCGATTTCAGCTCCATCAAAAGGCTATAGCTTTAACCCACTTTAAAGTCTTTTGATAGAGAAATTTCAAATTACATTTCCACTCGAATATGTGTACCTAACACTAACATAAAAGTCGATGCAAATTGAGGCGAAATTGGAAAAGTATCTTATTGAATTCCCTTCACGGTGCAATGGCATCACCCATTTCCCCCTCCTAAAGTGTGTTGTGGGCGTAAGGATTTTTATATGGGGATGAAAATGAGTCATACAATTGCTGATTAGCAATGAAATGTCAATAGAAGGCATCAAAACAGACAAATTCTGACTTGCAGAGTCAAGATTGATCCATAGTTTACTTGTGGGAATATGGGAAACTTTTAATCTGATAAATTTGTGAAATTAAAAATTTATGTCTTTTCATTTTTTATTATTTCTCTTCTGCTAATTAAAGATAGAAAGCTCTAAGATATGATGAATTTTTCAACCTATAATTTTCTACTTGCCATGTATGCCAGGTATGGTTAATTAACTTTTTCTGCATATGTTGTTGTTGTTTACTATTTCTTTAATGCTGTACTGATTAAAGTTAATTATTAATACAAAATTCAGGGAATTAGCATTTTAAAATTTAAAATTTAAATATTTTGTGGAAAGATTTAAAATACCGTGTTTAAATGTTTGTTTAATTCATCAATATCTAAAATTTAATTAATTGCTGCGTTTGTTGTTTTTATAATTTTTTTTATTTAGTATCTTTTTTATTTACACACGTGGAAGATTTGATAAACAAACATTTTTAAAATTTGATAAGGAAGGAATTGAATTAAATGCGAAAGAAAAAGGAATTATTGAATGCTTCATTGAATTTTTTAAATTAATTTTTGTTTTGAAAATTTAAGAAATTAATGGAAAAAGTCAATTTTGGCTTTAAATGATTTTTAACACCTTGTCGCCTTGCGAATTGACCTTCTTGATATTTCAGTGATTTTTTCCCTCTCCCCATCCAAAAATAAAATATAAATAACTCAACACTTACCAAATGGTATGCATGACGAGTAAAAACACACCAGGCACAACCAAATCGTCGGACCCAACCGACCATCGCCGGTTGAAAACGACAATTCCGGGCATCTTCTTTCAATTCCGGGCTGTATCAACTCGAATTTCTTATTTTCATTGTGCTCAAAAATTCATCGGTGCATTGCGACTACATCTCTGTAGACAGTCTTTCACTACAGCCTCGATGCCCAAACCCGAAGTGAATTGCAGTGCAGCCGCTCCACATGCGTAATTCACCAACTCCAGCCAATACTCTGCACAAAATTCCAATCGACAACATTTTTTTTATATTAATGCGGAATATCTCATGATAAATCCTGATTATTAAATAAGATGTAATTTTTAAAAGTTTTATTTTGAATAAATAAATATTTTGTAAAAAGTAAACAACAAAATAAATAATAATCCCGCAGCAACTTGCAAATGGCGGCGGCTTGTGTGGCCATTTATGTCTGTAGATGGTCATCCTTAAACATTAACATGAATTAATCTTATAAGTAGTAATTTTAATAGTTTTTAACTTAACATGTGAAATTTTATGTATGTGAGTACTTAACAAAAAATATTTAACATGAACTGTCAACAGTTTCCGAGCGCTAACTCCCAGTCAAAACATCAGCTGAAACATCTTTGAATCATATCAAGATGGGTGCCCTTAAAAAGCAACCAAACCAAGCAATCTACACCTTTTTACTCGTAATTTTAATAATTCTCCTGTTATTTATATCGCTTACTTTATTATGGCCATGGAGTTATTCAACACATTCATATTCATATCAATTTACGGACTTAAACGAAGAAATCCAGGTGAAATTGCCGCGCACAACCCCGAAATCCAATCCAACCGACACGTCTTGCCATTACTACAAATGTTTCGATGTATATAAATGCGGACGAATGAAAGAACACAAAATGACTGTTTATGTGTACCCACTTTTTAAATTTTATGGCAATGACGGAGAAAGGATAATGCATTCAATATCGAAAGAATTTTACGATATGCTCAAAGCAATAATAGATTCACCATTCCATACCAAAGATCCCGATCAAGCTTGTTTATTCATTCCATCAATTGACTTATTAAACCAGAATAAAATTCATCTAGAAAATGCTGCCAAAGTCTTACGTTGGTTACCCTTGTGAGTAAATTGAAAAATTCTCGAGTAAAAATACAAATTAAATTTTATTTTCTATTTTTAGCTGGCATAACGGTGTCAATCACGTGATTTTCAACATGCTACCTGGTACAATTCCCGATTACAATACTTCATTAGACGTTCCGCACGGTAAAGCAGTAATAGCGGGTGGAGGATTTTCGTCTTGGACGTATCGAAGAGGATTCGACATAAGCATCCCACTGTTTAATCCATTTACAGCATATTTAAATCTACCGGAAAAAGAAATAGAGTATATAATATGATAATGTTAAACAAAGTATTTTGAAATTTTATAAAATGGTATATTATTTATTATTTTTATGTTTTGTTTATTTTTTTTTAGATCTCCTCGCAAATGGTTAGCAGTTGCATCACAAACGAACATACATTACGAATTTCGACAGGAATTTTTAGGATTACGCGATGAACATCCCGAGTTTTTAGTTTTAGATAAATGTCCCGATGAGTTGGCACACAATGTCAGTTTTCGGTGTGGTGATGAACGTGTTTATGAATATCCAAAGATATTGCAAGTATGGTTTTATGAATACAGTATCTGATTTTTATTTCGTTTATTTAAATTTTCTCTGATTTTATTTTAAGGAAGCAACATTCTGTCTTGTAGTCCGTGGTGCAAGATTAGGTCAGACGGTTTTTTTCGATAGTTTAAAAAGTGGTTGTATACCTGTCGTTATAGCAGACACCTATACTATGCCATTTTCTGAAATTATAGACTGGAAAATGTAAGTTTAGATTTATATTTTTAATAAAAAATGATTTCATTTATTTGTTTTTCATTTCAGGGCAGCAATAAGTATCTATGAAGATGAAATAAGTGATTTAATGATGATATTGAAAAGCATTTCTGATGAAAAAATAATCGAAATGCGTAAACAAGTTCGGTTTTTATTCGAATCTTATTTCAAATCCATTAAAGTAATAACGCTCACAACTCTCCAAATCATAAATGATCGAATTTTTCCACATACAGCCAAACCAAAATCACATTGGAACGAACGGCCCAACCCAGTACGTAAAATTTTATAAAAATTAAAAAAAAAAAAAATGTAACTAATTAATTATTTTTAATTATTTACAGGCGGCCGTTAAATCACCTTTATTTTTACCGTTGATTGCACCAAAAAATCTCGGATTTACAGCAGTAATTTTAACTTACGACCGTATCGATTCTCTATTTCAAGTCATCCAAAAAGTAGTCAAAGCTCCAAGTTTAGCCAAAGTGTTGGTCGTATGGAATAATCAACATAAAGATCCCCCACCAGGTACTAATGGATGTGACTATTATTAGTTTAACATATTTTAAACACTGTTGACTAACGTTTTACAGCTTCCATGTGGCCAAAAATAAATAAACCGCTTAAAGTTAAGAAAACAAGCGAAAACAAACTGAGCAATCGATTTTTCCCGTACGAAGAAATTGAAACTGAAGCTATTTTAGCGATCGATGATGACATCATTATGCTAACAGCCGACGAATTGGAATTTGGTTTTGAAGTATGGCGTGAATTTCCTGAGCGTATCGTTGGATTTCCATCGCGGGTGCATTTGTGGGACAACACGACGCAGAGGTGGAAGTACGAGTCTGAATGGACCAACGACATATCTATGGTGTTAACTGGTGCAGCATTTTATCATAAGGTAACCTCGATGATCTCGAAAGTTCTGTTCCACAGAACAATCATGCAAATTGCGAATCTTGAATTTGTGGAAAAAAATTGGGTTAGCATCTTGCCTCGGCAACAGGAAATGATTTGATGATTATGATGATGATGATAATCTATGGAAATTACGCAATTATGTAATTTCCATATATTATTTATCGTTTTATATTCATAATACGTCAGAAATATTTTTTTATGTCAAATAAACTAAAAATGCATTTTAATTGCTGAAATTCTGACAAATTGGAACAACTTGATTAATTCAGAATTCTAAATGCCGAGTTGTGTTTTTTTTTTTTAAATTTTGGACATTCTTAAAGATGCACATCGAATCAAGCGTTCAATTTTATATTAAGTAGTTCTTAAAATATAATCAAAATAGTGTAAGTCCAATTTTTGGAGATTTTAAATTTTTTTTCCCTAGTTATTGTTAAAAAGCTACAAGAAAACCAAAACATTTTCTTATACAGTCAAAAAGCACTACATTCTAAACTTTTCAACTGCATTCGTATATGTCGATTCTTATAATTGTGGACTGGAATGAGATGTCAAAGTAAACTCGGTAAAAATCGTGATTATCTTGAGATAAAAGTCGCGAATATTGAGGTTCAACCGTGTAAATTAATTCTTATCCGTATATATAATTTTAGTATTGGAGTTATATGTACACAACATCAATGCCTGGTGATATAAAGCAATGGGTGGACGACCACATGAACTGTGAAGATATTGCTATGAATTTTTTGGTCACAAACATGACGGGGAAAGCACCCATAAAGGTAATTTATAAATTCTCAGTATAATAATCACTTGCAGTCGAATAAATGAATATCTGAATGCATTACTGAACAAAAATGGGACGTTTTCAGGTCGCGCCGAGGAAAAAATTTAAATGTCCCGAATGCATTCACACCGAAATGCTGTCGGCTGATTTATCGCACATGATGGAACGATCCGAGTGCGTTAACAAGTTTGCTCAAGTTTACGGGTGCGTGCCATTAAAACCAGTCGAATTTCGTGCAGATCCAGTTTTGTATAAAGACAATTTCCCTGAAAAGTTGAAGCGGTTTAATGACATCGGCAGCTTATAATTTTAAAAATGTACACACGTATGAAAAGAATGTATCAAATACATGGATTTATGCATTTTACAGGTTTTGTATGTTGACTACATGTTTTTTTTTTCATTTTAATTATTTCTATAAAAATAAAAATAAAAACTAAATGTCATACAAATATACTGTCCATTTCATAGAAACATGACTAGCTAAATATTTAACATGCACAGTTGCACTCTTAACCAAATACCTTTTTATTTACTAAAGACGTCATGCATCTTATAAAAGTGAAATGTTTACGACATTAAATACTGTCGGGACAATCGTTTGATTGGAAGGGCCTATTGGCCCTGACCGGAAATGTACAATTCTTTAGATCCACTTGTGATCAAGCAATAAAGCTAGAAAGACGTATGCAAATTGGTTTGGTGAAATTCTTAATCCAACAAATATCATATTGCTTTGTGAGTCATCGTTATATTCCAGATGAACTAAAAGGTCTTTAGGGTGGCCAGTGCCTCTAAAACTGTTTAAAAGGCAATCGACATGCACTTTTATGACTTAAATGTGTCACCTTATAAATTTACATTAATATGGCTTTTATATCGACTCTCTACACCTTTAAACAGGAAATTAGCTGTATGACTTCTAAATTTAGAAAGGAATACCTTTTATTATATAAGATAATGTAAATTAATAGGTGTTTGGTTAAGAATTTGCAATTGCGCTTAAAACTTGTAAGTGTAATGCATTTCGTGACTGCCATTACTACAACTGGTCGCACTTCTCGATTCTGATGGGGAATCTGAAGAATTGTTGTCAATGCAGCCTCTTTGATATACTGACAGGAAACCTTGCATTCGCTGTGCTCGGAAGCGTTGAATGAAATCGAGTAGACATGCCTAACATCAATGAAATGAAGTTTTGATGGAGTTTGAGTGGTTTGAATTTATTTATCATTTTACCTGTGATGATATTTCTGTGCTTACGCATTCCGTGAGAAGGATGTAGGTGAAGAGACTCACATCTGATGGCATCAGTCTTCGGTACAAAACGATACGACCGATGGTGAATGTCGAGGGAATGTTGAGATACAGATATCTAGCACCCGTCCAGTCCTTCCATGTGTCTTCTAAGACGTCTTGTAGGCAACAATTTAATCCTTTATATCCAATGAGAATGAATGTTGTCGGTGGACTATCGCCGAAAATGTCGTTGTGTTTGAAGTTGACTATGTTGTCGTCGGAACCAATGTGCCGGATTTGTTTGTAAAGACCTGAATGAAGTTAAAATATTAGCATTGCATTACTGAAGCTTGTAGAGGTATTTTACGCTGAATTATTAAATTTGGTGTAATTTGATGAGTTTTAGTGATTAATTTTAACCCCTACTGACATAATTAGACTTTTAGGATATCCGCAATTATTTTTTTTGGTTAGGAAATCGCCGTTTTCCGGTTTAGGGGTTGTGGGGAATTCACGGTTTGCGCGAGATCCTACTGAGCATGTTCAGTAAGATTTGCGATGGGTTTTAAGCATGGTTTTAAGCGGTTTGGTTGTTTGGGAGATTTATGGGGTTTTGGGGGCAGTTTGGATGGTTTTGCATTCAACTATTTTTATGACGCTGTATCTTTGACTCTAAAGATAGGTTCACTCACACTTGTTAGAATTTTTTCATTCTATTATTCTGACGACTTGTCAGAATAACCTCAGTAGTTTGCAAGTCAATTGAAAAATTGAAAAATTGAAATTCCTTAGCATAGATAATAGATATAAATATCCGGAACCGTCCAAAAACCATCAAAACTATCTTAAACACCCCAAAGGCTACCAAAAGTCCTCCTAAACCACCCGGTTTACATTTTTTTTTAAAAATACGTTTCGGATAAAACCACATCCAAAATTCTAGACAAACATTCCACTGAAAATGACCAAACAGTTACATAATAAATTTAAAAAAAAAAAAAAAATATCCTTATTTAAATAACTTTACTACAAAAACTAAAATTTGCACAGCTAAAAACATTTTCAATCAGTTTAACATCTGATGCGTAAAATAAACATAAACATCAATTACAGCAAGAACAATTCATGATTACTATAATTTTCATTTTCCATACCACATCACAAATAGTTTAAGGCACATTTAAGGATTACTTAATCACAGATTACATACCCCTAATGGTATTTTAATGAAACCAGATTAGAGTACATTAACATACTAATTATGAGCATTTAAAATGAGCTTTATTTTAAGTGCATTATCACATCACTATCACGCGATATTCACTTACCTTGATGCAATACGAAATCATTTCCAAGGGCATCTGCTTTCAACAGGTTACAATCATCCAATAGGTCATAACTTGGCATCATGTGAATTATAGGATATAAAACTGAAATATAATTAAAACTATACTAGAAAAAAATGCAATTGATACTTTTTACAACTTAAAACTCCTTCACCCTTTGAATAATAAATCGCGATTGTGTGTAAATATTTATACCCAGAACGTGACAGTGGACGAGTTACTCAGAGCAGGGGAAATAAACTATTGGAGTTATAATTACTGTGTTTATTTACGTTATTTTATGAAGTGAAAAAAAAATCACTGCAATCCCAACTAACCTAAATCTGTACATTCATGAAAGGTTAAAAATTCTTGGTTACTTTCATTTGGTATTCAGGGCATGAGTTTCATTTAAAAATTAAGAAAATCGTGAAAACTTTTTTAAATTTTGCATTGAATTAAGGACTTAATGCAGATGAGTGAATTAAAATAAATTTTACATGCAATGGAGGTATAATTTGCCATCTGGCAGGGAGTGTGAGTGTGGGTTTTTTTTTTTTTATCTTGGAATCTTGATGCAATTATCAAAGTGTGGTGGATAAAATGATAAAGTGGAGCTCATTAAACTCACTTTGTTTCTTTTTATAAATAAAAACAATGACAAAACACACGTGCTAGATTATTAGATGAAAAATTCAAGGTTTCAGTAATTACAATAGAGAGGAAAATGTGGGGAATTAAAGAGAGTTTTTATTAGAAATCATAATCAAAGAGTGCAATCTGTCTGACGTTTAGTTTGGTTTCAATAGTTAACAAAGTTAACAAAATAATTTTAATTATGGCTCCAGGAAATGATTTTTTTTGTTTAAAAATTGGTTAAAATATGAGATTGCGTAAGAAAAATTGTAAGAAAGTAACAACTTACCTCCTTTTTCCATGGTTTGTAATGAGAATCCATCTTCAAAATGACTATGTGCTTGTAAAGCCTCCGAGAGTTGTTTTTTGCAATTTTGATATGAAATTCGCTTTACTTTTGATGGTGTTACGAAAGAAAAGACTGACATGCTAAACGAAAGCGGTCTGTAAAGAGATGAGAGGAAATTGATTTGGCATTTGATGCGATGAAATACTGAAAAAAGAATTTAGGACGCGCAGTATTAAAAAAAAGTACAAAAAAATGGTAATAACGTGCGCGAAATAATAATGAGACGTTGGGCGTCATATGTAGCCAAGTGAGTCGAAAGTTTAAGTGATGTTTCATTACGACACGGTTGTGGGAATGAATCTGGAGAATTTAAAGTATAGTTTATGTTTGAATGAAAAAATGTCGAGAAAAAAATTTTTCTTTCTTCAAGAAATTTTTAGTTTTCACTCAGTCAAGTTTTTGTAAATTTTAAATAAGATATTTAAATGGAAGGTCATTTCCTGCTTGACTAAATTTTAACCAAATATGCTTAGCCTTGACTAGTATGACCGATTTATATCCGAAAACCTTGAAAATTTTATTTTAGAATGCCGTAAACAATTCTTTCCCTACTATAGGAGGAAAAAAAAGACAAAAATAAATTTTTTTGAAATTTTTTTTGTTATTACATTTTTTTTACCCTAAAATGGTTTAAAAATTGATTATTTTTTTCAAATTTTTTTTTTTGTCAATTAAAGGGCCATGAAGCACTCTCTTAGTTTTAATGGATGGGGAAAATATAAGATATGAGTACGATAAAGATTTACTATAATTTATCCACTTTATCGCATCATTAATAAATAAAAGTCATCTTGATGTCAATTTCGTAAGGTCTCTACCATTATCCAAGCACAGTAATTGCATTAAGGTTCATTTATGAATTCTGTAATATAAGGCATTAATATTAATAAATAAACACAAAGGAAAAACAAATTATATTTAACAAAAATTTTAGCTTGGGTTGGTTCATTTTATGAAATAGGCAGTAGAAAAATAAATAAATTTTTTATACTAAATATTTCAGGTTTCAGAATTAAAACAGAATTTTTTAATTCTCTGTTTTGCTTTTTTTAAAAATAAATTGTAATAACAAACATTAGCCATTGCTTAAAATAAAAGATAAATAAAATAGTTTTCACATTACGCTGTATTGAAATGAAATAGGGAAAACAACTTGAACTTACTTTCCGAAAGTAATTCGTCTGCTTGTCCGTGCCGCTGCCGCCATTTCGTTTAGACTGACCGCAACTCCCGCAAGTCAATGTCACTTACATTGGATAATTTGTGAATAAACCAGTGGCGCCGTCAGCGATCAAATCTTAGCTACTCATTTTCATTCAGAAAATATTTGAAGAAAATATTCGACACAAGTAAAACCTAAGTTTTGATTATGAAATATGAGTAACTAAAATGAGGACTTGTACGTATGCATACTTACATAACTGCTGGAAAACAATTTTCTTGTCTATTGCGCAAGAAGTACTGCACATAATATTTCAAATGACAAGAAAATTATGTGTGATGTATGATGCACAAGTAAATAAATCATTTTATTCAGAAATGAAATTTTTATTTTCTAAACGTTGCATGAGTAAAAGGAAGTATATTTTCATAATGCAAAGTAATTGTTTTGTGCCAGAGTACATATTCAATTGATAAATATCAATTACAAGCATTGAGTAAGGTATTTTCAACACTAATGTAGACATGAAAGTTATGAGAGTTTGTTTAATTTATTTTCCTGTAATTCTCATTATTTTTTACATTTTGGGGATTAATCAATTTGTCCTGAAAAGTTTATACGACTATTTCATTCCACCCATATCTTCGTATCCTCCGAGTGAGCAAAAAATAGCCGAGGAAGCTCAACTGGAAGTTGTGAGTGCCATCTACAGTACCGTAACCGTAGTAAATCAGCATGAATTTTATCTTTAGACACATTTTATCCAATTTTATGGATATCCAGCTGAAAATCACACCGTTGTAACTGAAGATGGCATCGAAATCACAATTCATCGAATTCCCAGAGGTAGAAAAAATGAAACTCGTGATAGAACACCAATCTATTTACAACACGGAGCATTTGTTACGTCACTTATGTGGGTGATGAACGGGGAGGAAAGTATAGGTGAAAAATAATTTTTTTTTTAAATAATTTTTTTTATTTATTCAGAATAATAATTTGCATCAAAATATTTTAGGCTTTTATCTTGCAGACGAGGGATATGATGTTTGGTTGGGTAATTTCAGAGATAACTCCTACACAAGAAAGATAAACAAAGATGATGATGATGATATTATAGGGCAAGTTTTAATTTTATGGAATAAATTATTTATACACTTTTTTTTTTATTGAGTTTTGCACCTAAAAATACTAACTTTTTTATTGACCTTGAAATTACTAACACAAATTTTAGTAGGTGTAAAAATATTTAAAAAGTGTATCAATAATTACAACCCTTAATTTTAGTTTTTTTTTTTAAAATTTTATTCTCGATCTTGAACATGTTTTCTTTTTAAGATGGGATAAATTATGCGCCTTCGAAGTACCTGCAATTATTAATTACATTTTAAAAGTGACTGGACGAGATAAAATTTTAGCAGTTGGACATTCCATGGGAACAACAACGATTTTAGGATCACTTTCAACTCAACCGGAATTAAATAATAAAGTTGGGCATTTGAGCAAAGCATTATTTGTGACTGAATGTGAATTGAGTTTAGATTTATCTGCACAGATCATCGGGTTTGTAGCATTAGCTCCAGTTTCAAACGTGCGATATACAACTTCCACCTCAATGAATGTAGTATCATTGGTGTATGAACGACTTCCGGTAAAATTAAAATATAAATTCCATCACTATTAAATTTAAAAAATGTAATTTATCTATAATTTCAGATACTTTTCAAGGCTTTATTTCAAGATTCAGTTTCAAAACGACAAAATCGTTTAGCTTTTATGTTAAGAATTTGTTCTTCGAAGGGTTTCCCGAGTTTATGCCGCTTAATTATGTACTCCAACTGTGGTTATAACCCAGATGCAGTCAAACCAGTAAACTAGTTTACAGTTAAAAGAGAGTGGTTTAAAAATATGTTATCTTTTAGGAACTGTTACCACTGATAGTGTATCAGGAAATGGATTCACTACCTGATCGCTTCACTTTTCATTGGCTACATGTACTAACTAGGATTTTTTCAATCATTGATAACGCAATATTTTCCTGATTTTCCTTACAGAATTCAAAAAGCACGTATAAAATGCTTGGCTACGACTATGGAAAAGAAAAAAATTTTATTAATTATAATCAGGTACTAAATGATAAATGCTGCCCCTGTGCTTTGCTGTTGAGATAAAATTTAATTTTTGTACAGGCAACTCCTATCGAATACAAACTGAGTGAAGTAAAAATTCCAGTTGCACTCATCAGTGCAGCTAATGATCCTTTATCGACCGCTTTTGATGTGGAAATAATAAGTCGACAGCTTTCAAACGTGATATACAATAAACATTTACCAGATTTAATGACAGGGCACAATGATTTGATCTATAAATCAAAGGAAGTGGTTGAAACGATGTTACCATTATTTAGATTAATGGAAAATAAAAATGCATAAAAGCAGATTTTGTATTAAAGTTTTCAAATACCGTATGGTAACTTTAAGCACTGTATTCATTCTTCAATAAGTTATATTTCATTTTACTTGATTTGTGAAGATTATAAGGCATTTGCATAAAGGGAAAATATTATTTTCTCTTCTTTCATTTGCTCGGAGTATGAATAAAACAGATGTTTCTCAATCTCTTAATATTGTCTTCATCAATCACTAATCACTTGAAAGAGCTTAATGTGTTAGCAGACCTTGAGCAATACAGTACATAAAGTCTGATCCATCCAAAATTCCAAATTTATTTCTCAAAACATGAAATCATCCAGAAACGTACTCATATTTGCGTCTGTTTTATTTCTTGTTTTCAATTTATTTGGCTATGCAGCTAAATACGTCTATGACTTTATTCTACCGCCAATTTCTTCTTTTTCTGAATCCAACCAAATCATAGCTAATGAAGCTTTAATGGATGCTGTGAGTAGAGAAATCAAGCCCTATTCGTATTTAGCGCATCATACGAGCTGCTTTGCAGACGCTTTTGATTCAATTGTATGGCTATCCAGCTGAAAATCATTCAGTTATAACCGATGACGGTTACGAAATAACAGTTCACAGAATACCAAGGGGTAAAAATAATAAAACGCATAAAGGAATTCCGCTCTACGTACAACATGGAGCATTTGTTTGTTCTTCGACTTGGGTGGACAACGGAGAAGAGAGTTGGGGTAAGATGGCAATGTTGAGAAATATTAAAAGAATTTAATTTATTGCATAATCAATGTTTCAGGTTTTCTGCTTGCAGATGCTGGATATGATGTTTGGTTGGGTAATTTTAGAACAAATTCTTATTCTAGGAGATTAAATAAAGGAGATGATGATGATCATTTCATGGGGTAAATTATTTAGTGAGTTTGCGCAATGATTTTCTTATACTTATTGCATAACCCTTTCTTATGCTATATCATAATGTACATACAACATGCAGGAATTGCTCAAAACGCCCAATCATATGTTGTCCCATCCCACTTCAAAGGTTTCCTTGCGATACATCTTTTCACCTGTAGCACCAATTGTTGATTCATATTACTTAAAAATGATAAACCAGCTATTTGTTTCCCCGGCAACCAGGAAACGATTCATCGAACGTCCATCTTTGCAATGGGTTGGACTGGTATTGCAGTACCATAAGTTTTATAGCGTAATTTTAAAAGAGGAATCTTGATGCAAGCACCAAAAATTTATAGCTTTCCGTAGGCCCAGCGCAAATCGGTGCTTGCACTTACACTCAGCACTCTTAAAAATTTGTGGTGTATTTAGGGTGTAAATGTTTGTCCCAAATTGACTACTGTTATTCAGTGTAAACTTACGTACACCTTCTGGTGTAAAGCTATACCTCGTGGTGCAAAGCTTAGAATGGACAATCCTGGTCAAAAAACTTGTCCCTTGCAGCGAGCTACATCTTTTAACCAAAGTATTTCACTTGAAATAAACCCACTTGGAGAGTATTTTGGTCAACAATGCTGCTCACTGCAAGGGAGAATT
>JAQFZO010000320.1:0-27895 GCA_034695885.1 Geophilus flavus
TTTTATTGAGTTTAGAAGGTCAAAGTTAACCAAAGGACATCAAAATATCCTTTGGTTCCCATACCCTTTAATAATAAAAACGACGGTAAGGGGAGAAAGGAAATGATTGCCTGCTGTTCTGCGTGCGTATGTATGTGGAGACTACACTGGTGCCCAGGGAGAATAACTCAGCAACGTTCACTTTGTCTACTGACATCTCAATTGACACGAGGGCATTTTGCAAGCGAATGCAGAGATATTTTATGCTTTCCTGTTGGCATTGGAGGGGAAATTTTTATACATGAGGGATACGCTCATGGTTTTACATCAAATGGGGGAGGGCAAAAATAAAAAAATTGGGGAAAAGGGGAAAAAAAGAGACCCATGGATGATCGGAAGCGCGCCCGCACATTCTAAATAAGAATGAAGTAGTGTTTCCAGTTAGGGGTACATGTCATTTTGAAGAATTGCATCAATGTGTCATGATAAGAATGTCCCTGCTTTGGGCGGAACGAATGATTAAAACAAAGAGAAAAAAAAAAGTTAAGGAAAAAAAATAAGAGAATCAACTTTACCGCAATCAGCGTCCCCGATTGGGCGGTGCTCCATCCATCTTGACTAAGATTTTTTTTGGATCCAATTCAGATGAAGTTGAAATGTCGTTATCGGATTGATGGAGCATCAAAACGAGATAGCCGTCTTTTTTTTTCCTTCGTTGATAAATTTGTTGTGCGGAAATGGATTGCCTTAGAAACTGTCTCTCGTTCGTTAAGCGTTAAGCGTTTCATGAATTTTTTTTTTCCAACGGGGAAATTGAAAGAACCGTAATCCACGACTAGACTTAGGTAAATGCCGTGTAGACGGCGACTACAAACTCGACAAATGACAATTCTGTTGACCTTTACTCTTGGTTGTTTGTTGGCAAACATTTTAATCCCCCCTTCACCTCCCTTGTTTTTGGTTTTGCAAAAGGAGGTGGTGGTTAAAGAATAAGAAAACAAACGAGTGACCAATCCCTTCTTTTGTGCATGCCGTTTACATCATAAGCCAAAAGGTTTTTCTTTGTGGTGTTGGGGTTAACAGAGCAATTACGTCACACCACCCTTCTCCATCTTACAGTACCGAGTGACCCATTTTCCACTGAATGTCCACTTCTGTCACCAAAAAAAAAAAAAAATCTCCCGCCAAGTGATTTATGACTTTGAGTAGGGGTGGAAGTTGGAAGATTTGTTCTGTGAATTGTTCGCTATCATCTTCAGAGATGTATCTTAATTATCTCTGCTTTTTTTTCTGGGCAGCGTGATTCATTTCCTAATATTTAATGCTATGAGAATTGATGGCTCCAATTGTCTTTGTCCTTTCACTTGCTGGATGACGTGTACTCGCGGCTCTGGTACAGTGAAAAATCCATTCTCCAAACAGCGACTTTGCTTTAAATTATATTTCCCAGTTGAGACTTAATCCTGCTAAAAGCTTGTCAACATTAAGATTGGTGCAAGATCATTTCGAAGCAGCTTTACTTCGATGGAAAAATACCTTGTGTAGGCGTTGGAAGCAACTTACGTGCGAGGGATTAATCAACTCGTCTAACAACGTAATAAACACCTGGACCGTTCTATATACAACAAGGGTGAGATAAATATATACTTGACATAATTTTTACTCGTTTTCAATGAATATTTAACTCACTCGAGTCATAAATTATAGATAAAAAAAAACCGTAACGCTACGGAACATAAATTGACCCAAAAAATCGACCTGAATCGGTCTTTAAAATTTTTTTTTTACTTCGTCCGCAATTGTTTTTATATAAATACGGTACAAATTTATTAACCCGGTGGTAGTGGGAGGTGTCCGTCGAATGTAAATGACCGAGTATCGATCGGGGTGAGTCGTCTTTAATAGGCGTAGTCATATTAGTCAAAGAAATAGGCAATAAAATGTTAAGGGTAATTTGACCTCACGACCTTAGTCCTATCGTAAAACTGTTACGCAACCATAAGTCAGTTCCCCCTCTGTCGAGGACTTGTCTTGCCCTTGCATCTTATCTAACCTCCTGCACCCTTCAAAACAAAGATCAGTGTGCTCACTACGTTTGTGTTTGAACTTTGACTTTTTCACCTTCTGTGAATACCGTATTTTGAGAGACAGCCTTCCAGTGCAGCATTGGGAACTTACCTAAAAAAATAAAAAAACCTAAAAAAAATAAAAAAAGAAATATGAAGTAAACATTAATCATTGGAAGGTTGGCAAATAAATATTTGTTCTGTGCTCTGCATCATAAACAATAAAGCAAACACGCGAGTTGTGTACATTTTCAATTATATAGAAACATTTGGAAAGCCGAAAACATACAAATCTCTTTTCTGTGAAAGAAAAAGTTGATTTCAATTTAAAGATTTCTCTGATGAGAATTTATGTCAGCTATTGAATTAATTGAATTGATGAAACATCTCCTAAATGTCCTTCTGCTCCAATATCCAAGATTGGTTTTAAAAAAAAAAAAAGAAGGGAGCGAGAGGAGAAAGGAAAAAAAAACCTTAGAAAGAAAGAAATAAAGAAAGGATCACGAAAAAATCGATTTATGGTTGGTTGTTGGCTCGTCGTAGCTGTGTCATTAACCATCCATCATCCCGAAATTCTTCCGAGGTCCAGACAGATAATCCTCGCTCGTGTCACTTAGGAATTAACTGAGAATCAGCGCGGGCAACGTACCAAGAGTGAAAGCGCGTCTTAGGTGAAACCTCGAGGGATCGTGCGCAGGGAAGACTCGAACAGAGTATAGAGAAGAAGAAAAAAACCGTCTTTGATACAATGAGAGAAAAAGTAACATTAATAATGCAATAGCTGCATGGGGTTGGCAATACCCATTGGAAAGGGAGGCTTTGTTTCATTGGTACAAGTGAGAAAGGGCAATGGATGGGGTGGAAAATTGCATTTTTGTTTGTGCCGAGATTTCGTAAATCCCTTTGCGTGCACGCGTCTAGTTTTTAAGGAAGTTGTCTTTTTATTTTATTTTATTTTTTTATTTTTTTTGCCCAATTTGGGGCGTGGGATTAGGAAAGTCACCTTTATTGAGCTGTGTTTATGCGTTTCCGTTCTCTTATCGATGTGTGCATTTGATGAGTTGTTTCTTCGCTCCTGTAGTTTCATCCACCACCCGTAATCATATAGGTTAGGCCTTTCTTTTCATCTATTCTGCGTTTCCGTTGTCACCTCCCGCACTCTCTCCACTGAAAATTGGGGAGCACAATTCATTGGCTTCCCATTGGTTGCCTGTTTGTTCGATTTTTACCGCCCTCTGATCCATGCCAAAATGGTTGGCATTTAGAAGACATTACTCGAAAGGCATTAAGCCTGTTAGAAAATTTATTTCCAACTGGATATAATTTAATTTAAGAGTGTGACTACTCGAGAAGTTCTTACGCATTAATATTTATTCCGCGTTTATCCGGCGGTGGAAATTGGAGTGAGGTGTGGTTAGCTCACAGCCATGCCTCATTTTTAAATTGACCAATTACAAAATGCTGCATAGGTAGGCGCGGAAATTGATGATAAAAAATATCTCGCGACTTAATCTAAAATCGATTACTTGTTTTTGAACACCTAATTTTCATTTTGGGCATTAATTATTCAATATAATTCAATTAGATGAGTAAGACGTCTTCTGCTTCGTATTACCGGCTTTTTCTGATTGCTTTTTTTCCACACACCCGACATCGGATGCCCTCTGGTTTTAGGTGAGAACATTAAAGCAGATAAGAAAGATTCAATTTTTTTTTTGCCTGTGTAATTCTGGCTTTAAACTAGGTTAGTGGAAACTTGTTTTAAAAATAAATAAATATACAAAACGAGCACGTAAACAACATTATACCTGCCAAAATAAAAAATAAATTCCAAGTTGATGAAATTATCAAATTTGAGATGTTTATTACGTTGCAATCCTTGACATGTTTAATTTAAGACTCAGGAAAATGCGCTGACCGGTGTGAGAAAAAAAATATAAGTATAAAAATTGTAAAAAAATAATGAAGAAAAGTTTTGGGGTTAATTAATATCTAAATAGAATTTTATACCAAAAGGATAATCAACTTGGAATTATCTCATTTTGCTCGATATAATAAAATTAGTCTATATCTCGGTGTCTAGAGATAAGTTGAAGCCATGGGTCGTGGACCCCAGGGTCTACTACACCTATTTGTTGCCTCCGAGTTTATCTAAGGTGAAAACCCACATTAAAGTTGTGCGCGCATCAATGTGACAAATGGCTGTACACCATCCTTCCTTGGTCTTGATTCTGTATGAATTTGGGAGGGTTTTAAGAGATAAGACTCGCAGCCTGCAGCCTGTCTATGCATGGTTTGGGCTTTTCAGTGTGTGCACTATAGTGAAAGGCTTAAATCTTTAAGCTGATTGTATAAGAATCTTCCTGAATGTGAAATATTTACGGGGCCTTGTCCGACGGCGGTCTAATGCATTATCGAAGCCGTGACCATTACGCTTATCACTTGGTGGTGTGTTCTTTATTCAAGCGCAAGCGAGAGGAAAACCATAAATCTTGGACAAGCTCCGGCACAGAGGAAATTATGGCGGTCGGCCAACGGTGCCACATACTGGCAACTTTTAGAACTAATGGTTCTGCTTTTATTATAATGATTTTTTAAAAAATTTCTTTTTATGTTTTTTAAATTATTTTTAAAGGGAGAATTAAAACGGTAAAATATCGAGATTAAATTTGGAATTTTTTTGGGGGTATTTTTTTATTTTTACATTTTTTTTTTTTAAAAAAAAGCAAGTTGTGTAAAAAGGTTATAAAGCTGCAATAGCGAAGCAAAATAAAAGAAATAAACATAATAATTTTTCTGCCATGTTATTATATATTTAAAACTGTTATGACTATGGCTAATGTTGTGCCTTATCTCGAAACAAACATCCTTTACGCGATGATTATGGGCTGTGAAGATAATTCTTTTCTCTCCTTTTCTCTCTTTAATATCCACATGAAACCCAACTCAACTTAGCAAAATGGCGCGGAAACAGTATCAGCAAAACATTAAACGATGCGAATAAGACTTAGTGTCATATTCTATCTCTTAGCTCTTTAACCAAGAGGCAAAAAGAAAAACGTGCGTAAAAAAAGGATTAGGTAATGGCACGAGTTTCCCCGAACACACAAAATATATTATTTACAAACCCTCACTAACAAAAAACAAAAGTTTGAGTATAAACGAAAATAATAAATAAAAAGTTTAAAGTTGAATAAATAAATAAATAAATAAATAAATACATACATAAATAAAAATAATTACGTTATTCTACAGTAAACGATTCACGTCGTTCGATTGCGTGAAATTGAGTTACAGGAATACCTGCTGAGTTATTTAATGGATAATCGTTTCTCAGTCACGAACTCATTTTTTAATGGACATGTCCATTTACAAATTTACCCCACCGCAAACCTATTGCCGGCAATATTTTGTCGATGACAGAGACGAGTTTGAACAAGAAAAGAAAACAAAGAATTTTTTTTTATTTTTTTTGTAATCTCCTTTCTGTTAACAGAAATGAAATCGTAAATCAAAAAAAGAATAAAGAAAAAACCAATAATAATTATCGAGAGCGGTGTTGGAAAAAAGGGTACCTGGCGGTGATGCATTCGCTGCACACCTGTTTGCGGCCAGTATTTTTCTGACAGCTGATATTTTGGAATGAATCAGGGAGGCGGGATTACAACAGCTCATTACTGTTTGTTTTTAAATTTGCTTAATATATTTACGATACTAGGTTTGAAATTGCTTCTAATTAGAGTGTCTGTAGACACCGGAAAAAGTCATACTAGTCTGCATTTTGAGCGGAAAAGCGATAAGATTTCCGTGGGCAGATGGTCATCAGAGGGCCGTGACATTTTCAAATGGGGAGGCTTGGTTTGTGAGTTTTGGCCACCTGCGGAGAAACGAGTGAGAGGAAAACGAGGGATAGGAGAGAGAAAAAGTTGAAACCCCTGCCCCACTAGAACCTTGACCCACTCAAAGGGAGTGAAAAACGTGACCGAACTACAAGGCATTTCTCGAATGGCCGTATACTCGCGGTCTACATTTTATCATGATCGTCTGTAATGATGTAGCGTCAACCGCGTCATTTCACCTTTAACAAAAACAGTTGAATGAATTGTAAAGGTGTTGATTTGAGTTATTACTTGTTTTATCTAATTTAATGTGAATGTGTTTAAGATAAATTTAATTAGTGTTGATTCCTTGTTTACTTTTAATATATGGGAGAATAAATTTTAATAATCTGGTAATAATTTTTTAAATGAGTCACCGCTTGCTTAAAGCTGATGCTCGGATGACGTCATATTTTGTTGTATTTTTTGCTTCATTGCGTGGCAGGAGAAGCGGTAACCGTTGGCAGCCATGATGAAAGAAAAATAAATCAATATTGATTTCCTCAAAATTATAGTCAGTTTAAGAGGTTCGTAAATACTGCAACTACAAATTATTATTCTGCACTAATATCAATTTAAACTGCGGGACTTTTAATGGACACTCTTCTGTATTTAGACATTGTTTACATCGTATCCAGGCCCGGCGTTTTTAAGTATAGGCCTAAATTGAATTAAATTTTATGAGGAAACTTGTTTTAATGTTGTTCCGTTAGTTTTTGGATCAAAGAGAATTGTGTAAATGGTTTTTAATGCAGAAAAAACCCGCATGTTAATAATGCAACCGTCGATATATGAATTTTTCATGATTACTATGTCGTGCATTGAAACAACACTCATTAATTTAGTGCAACCAGCAGAGAGTACGGTAAACCTACTCGTAACTACCTTTTAGCTTAAATAACTTTTTATTGGAATGACTCCCAAATTATTTAAAGCAAATTTTACAAATGAGTTCGTCGAACTCGCTTTCTGAACATCACTGTTTATTAATACACTTTTTCTTTTACTATTATCATTTTTAAAATGTTAAAATTTTATTCAAATACTAATTTCTATTTTTTTTTTATATTTACAGGTAAGAAAACTAATTTTGTTAATGGATTTTTCGTGAATAAGTTATACAAAAACAGCAAAAGGTAAGTTTTATGGCTGTTTACAAGCACAACCTATACACTATACTTACAGTATACAATACACGACTCAATTTCATTAGTAATTAGCGTCAGACAGCGTGACGAAAAGGTGTCACCCAAACTCAAAGACACACGTGAAATCAAAACAACATAATATAATAGTTTCGTATGGGTCAGGAGTTTTAGGTTTATCCATTGTGTTGTAAAATTCTGCTTGAGAGATTGTTTAATAACAGTTATAAAATCATCCGCACTCGTAAAAAGATATTTATGGTAATAGTCTGTAATTATAATTGTGTTTTTGTTATATAATAGTAAGTATAAGAGAAGTGGAAATTTTTATATTATTTTTATAATTCTAATTACTATATAGTGGAATTTTTTCGGTAAAGTACAATAATAGGACTGGCTTGATGAGTTGGGGTTACGGGATGTAGCTAAACGAGCTTTTGATGAAAGCAAAAAGGAAAAAAAAATGTGGGCGTGATTGAAATCCTCTTCAGTGAAAGATAATAAGGGTGGGCTCTCCATAACCTTTTATCTTATCATCGGTGCAAATTCACCAAACGACGTGAGAGTCTCAAATCCCCTTTTCCCTTGTCTGATCAATTTCACATTTACACATTTTGAAAAGAAGTGCTTTAAATTTAAATTCTAATTCAAGTCACCCTCTTTTTTTTTATTTTTATTTTTTTTTAATCTCCGAGTTTCTGTTTTTGTTTGAAATTTATGAAATTTCTCCCATTTTTGCAATTTACGATCGTGCAGTTAGCTTGTAATCGTTGTTGGGTGTTGGCAACGCTTTGTGGCATAGCTCTTAGCCTTGAAAGAGAGACGACTCTAAAGTGTGGCTTGGCTATTACGCAGTTGCGTACGGCCTTGTGTGCTGGAGGCTTATTTTCAACTTATAAGTTACGATCGGATTTGTGCTTGTGAGGAAGGAAAAGTCGTTTGCCACGGCGCACGAGTCCAAGTAGCGTGCGGAAACCGCTCCCCGTACCAGCCGCCGCCGAGGGCTTCGCGCAGACGCCAGACACAAACTCTGTGCCTCACCCGCGAAATCGACAGCGCACGGGAATCTTTCAAATGCAAGAGGCCGTTACGAGTGGGAAGCAAATGTTGTAGAACCGCACAGCTTCTTGTTCGAATAAAATCGCCTTTTCATTTCGGCCGTAGAAAAACCATAATGCACGAGGATCCATAAATCCCCTCTCGTTTTGCCCTCTTATATTATACCTTAAGTATGTTATGAAAACGATTTTGTTTACAGCTAAAAATGCGCTTTTATTTCATCGCTGCTTTAGCACAATCACAATTCATCTTGCGCATGCCAGACCAAAGCCATAAAATTCAATATTTTTCACGCATTTTATTGAGGATTATTAATAACAAAAACCGCGAAAAAGAATTATTATAGTTAAAAAGTACGTTAATGAATATTTGAACGAAGAAGAAGGTGCAAAAAAAAAAATTCTTTCTTCGAGTCTTGGCCTCAGGCTGATGTCTTGGAAGACAAAAAAAAATAAGTTTGGTATTTATAATCCGGCTGCACAGCGTTGCAATGGGAGGGAAGCCCGTCATTAGCCACACGAGGATGATTAAGTGTAATTCATGATTTGTTTCAGGCTTATAGGCAAGCTAGAAACACGTTGATCTAATTACAACTTTTTCTTACACTGTTATTACACTAAACAAAGAATTAGAGGCTTTTTTTTTCCAAGTTACATATTTTGGGCGTTTCTATTTTTTTTTTTAATTTTCTCTTTGACACTTCATCTTAAACCATAGCAACAGTTTTATTTTGAAGAGGCTCAGGCACAGCTCTTCAAAGCATGTAACTCAATAAGTGTGCGAGGCGACAAGTGCAGACTAAACACGAGTGCGTGCTCTCCACTCTACTTCTAACTAATGAATTACGGTATAAACGCTGCCTCATAATAACGGTTCCTCCTTCATCATCAAGAGCGCATGCTGCCTCACTTTCAAACTGATCGTTTTTTTTATCTTTTGCCTTTTTTTCTCCGTTATATCTCGTTTAGCTCTTTTTCAGTGCTTTCGCTTGATGCATGGTTAAAAAAAATGAAATTTGTGCTAGCGGCAAATTAAAACGCGAAGTAAATTTTTTTTTGGTTAAAAGTAAAGCTTCGGGAAAAAAATGAATGTGTAGTCGAAGAGCTTTGACTCGTTCGAGGGTTATGTTGAAATTTAGTGCTTCTGTCTCCGATGCGGTTGTGTTGTTCTGTGTAATTAAACGAAACCGTGGATGCCCTCGCTTGATGTTGGCTCAATTGAACGACGAGTGCTTAATTTCGAGCACAAAGCGCCATGGTAAGCGTCATCTTATTCACATCAACGGGGACCGCCATCATTGATCCGGGCATTAGACCGCGAGAGAACGAATGAAACGCGCCAAGCCCAAGCCAACCCCACCATCCCTATCTTCCCGTCACACGACGCAAAAAGAAGAAAAACTTCTGCCCTCGAGTCTTGGCCTTGCTGATAGCAGGGAGCATGCGCAGCATTAGCGTGCAGGGTCTGCTAAAAAAACATAACGTGAAAAATGCGTTTCCCAGTCTTTCTTTCTTTCTTTCTCATCCCCGACCCCTCCCAACTTGCTTTCACGATTCAAACCGACAAATGGAAATGAAGAAATTTTTTTTTCTTTCTTTTTCTTTTTTTATTCTCTCTCTCTCTCTACTTTTTCTCCCTCCGATTTCTTCCCTCCTCCTCCTTCCTTCTGCTCGTCGCGGTTCCTTGATTTACGTTAATCCATTAATGGTACTATTGATTTTTGCCTTAACTTCCCCAACGCAAATGTTCTCTGCTGTATGATAGAAATGGAAAAAGGGGCTGGGTTTGAGCAGAAGGGAGACATTCCCATCCCCTCATCTACCTCCACAAAGTTCATTAGTTTACATTACACCGCATGTCTAGTATATATGTATATATATGCATTAAGAACAAAGACAATTCAAAAACTTTTTAACTCTTAACTTAATTCTCTTACCAAATGGCACTGTCTTTGCTTTTAAAAAGCTTTTTTTTCCCCTTCACTTATGCGAACGGTCTTTACTAATACGTGTCGGTTTCTCTTGTTTTCGGATTTTGTTAGCTTTATAGTTAAGTTAGGCTCTTTGGGATAGACTATGGGCACGTTTTTATATACGTATGAGCATGAAATTCCGTTTTTAGTTAATGTGTAAAAATTCCAGGGAGAGTATAAGAAAGAAAAAAAAAACTCCTAATGTTTTAATGTCGAAATGGTCATCCGATGTGGCCATCCATCAAACACCACGAGACGACAGTCCAGTTTTAATCGTAATGGCCAAATGGATTTAGTTTTAGTTGCAATTCTCTTAATTGTTTCCTTGTTAGAAACACCGCCCTTTATGGGTGGACGTTTTTGTAGGTACATATACGTGCGATTTGACCGTGATGCAGTACCGAAATCGGCCTCAGTGGGTCAGCCAAAAGAAATTGATGCCAACTGGAAAAAATTGAACCCCATCAAAGATGGCCTCCACTAGCCTTTGAGGCACATTCATGAATGTATGGGATATGGAAGGAACGTCATCCTGTGATCGATTCGGCTGCGTCATTTGCGCGTAGGAGTGAGCCAAAGGCATTTGCAGGGAGGATGTGGGTGAAGCAGAGTTTGTACTTTGAGCTCCATTACTTTGACTAGGGAATCGATTTTGTTGCACGTTCACGCGTGAATTATTTATAAAATTGCTTTTCTGTGAAAAGTTGTGTATCCCTCACTTGTTCCCAGAGGTTATGAAGGAAACAAGAGGCATGAGTGCACACTCACATGGAGAGATGTTTTTCTGCGGCTAAGGTTGCATGCTGCTAGAAAAAAGTAAAAACAAAAAAATTTATGCGGAGAAATGTTAGGGGGGGTAAGAGAAAAAGAGAAAGTTTTGAAATTCAAAAGCATAAAAAAAGTCTCGTGGGATTTACATAAACAGATCCAGAAGAAGGGTGAGAAGAAGGATTTTCAAACTGGGTTCAAATCCCTGCTGTTTTCTTACGTGCCATTGCCATTGTATAGACAACAGGATGTGGGTGTATAATGACCGAGTGACAGGAAGACAGACCGGCCGTGGGTGGTTGGGTCAGTCGCCCCCCTGCTAGCCTTAAGTCTCCAGTCGCTAATTGTGATGCAACGACTTCCCACAGCCCTGAGGAAGGAATTTTCTAGGGTGCTGTCCTTTTGTCAGCGTTGAATCCAAGAGGCACTAAGGGGAGCTTGACCTACTATTCGCTTGTAAAATTAAATGTTTCTTGCCCTTTCAATTGTTTTCGACTCACACATGTGTTTATCTGCGATTCTAATCACTCCATGTTGTGATTTTGTTAACAGTTAACGCATGCAAATGTATTTTTCCACAAAATGGTCATTTTAAAGGTGAAATCGTGGCATTCGGTGGTCGTATTTGGCTTGGAATCTCTTTATTCGATTGTTTGCCCTTTGGAAATGCCCTGGTGGGAAAACCGTGAACTAGAGGCTTCCCTCTCTTCCCACTAGGTTCGCTGCACGCGCACCAACCAATCGACAATAAGTTGCGGTCTGTCCTCTTACCAATTGGCTTGCAAATGGCCCTATTGAAGGACCCCCAACATTTTGCAATTTCATTGGCTCTTAATTTTAACGGGTACACTTTAAAATTAAGCGTGTAACACTATACTTTAAATAAAATCGAATAATTGATCAGTCTAAAAAATAAAATAAAATAAAAAATAAAATTATGCCACAAATTCAAAAACTTAATTTAATTTACCTTATTAATAATTTTCCCCCAAATGAAAGGGCGACTAAATTAATAAAATAAAGTGCAAGTCGGTTGTTATATAAAAATAGTTAAACCCATTGCTCTCAATATAATAAAGAATGGTGGTCTGAAAGGTGATACAAAATAGGCCTCCTGCTGGACCCCATAAATTATCTCGGTCTCTTAATGAGAAAGTCATGTAACATCGCCCTTGGTGGGCCGAACGGTCCTTTATTCCAGACAAGATACACCATTGGATGAAGCCAGGAATCCACCTCTAATTTTCTTGGTTGGCCCCCGAACGGTTGGCGAGCCGGCTCTCGGGTCAGTATGGGGGATCAGCGTCCGACATGGTAGCCGTGGCATGCGGAGACAACATCTCACAGCTCGTTATTATCAGAGACACGCAGTGGTTCCTTCTCACACGAGAGGACATCATCTCTTAGGAGACAAGTCATAATTCAGAAGTTGAAGCTGGAGGCGAAATGCTGCCGCCGCCCACTGCCTTAATATCCTCGGGCGGAGGGATGCTGGTGTTGTGGGATTTATATGTATAGCTCGCCTTTAACCTGACCCTAATTTGCTGGCGTCTCGCCTGGCAATGCGGTAGATTAATCGACGACGACAAATCTTTTCTTATTGTTCCTTGATTCTCGGCTGGGTTTCTCCAACCACTGTGTAGACCTCCAAGTTTCTTCTTGTGGATTTTTTTTTTTTTTTTAATTTTTTTTTTTTTTTTTTGCTTCTTTGGACCAACAGACCGACGAGTGTAAAAAGAGTAGAGTCGGAAAAAGAAAAGAGAGAAAAAGGAGAAAAAAGTAATTAAGACATTAAATCATTTTGAATGGTGTAAAGAGTGGATGGAAGGTTGTTATTTAAGTGTGCGGGCGCTCAAGCTTCGTTTCACGGTGTGTGCTCTCTTCAATGAACCTAATCTCGGGAATTGCACTAGGAAGCTAGCGGTGCCATTGACAGCCCTTTTCTCCTATACGGCGTTCAAAATTACAGCTCATTCCCTGCCCCTTTCTCTACATCGATGCCGAGGAGGAGAACGATTGTTTTTAAGTGCTCTTTTATACTTCTTATTACACTCGCTTCAACTCTGTCCACTTGCCTATTTTTGGAAATTGCTAGCAAATTGTCAGGCGATAGAAACCTAAGCACTTTAAAATGGGGTTAACGTTTCCTGAATACTTGTACATCCGGACAGGAGTTAGTTATTAAATATTTCATAAGGGGGGAAGGGAGAGAGTAAAAATTTAAAAGAATAAAAAAAAAAAATTGCGCATTATCCATGCTTCGGTTTCCAAGATGCGTGAAATTATTAAGTGTCGCAGGCGTTTGTAACGTTCTTTCAAGGTGTTTGAACAAACACAACAGTCGGGAAAAGACCTGTATATGGTTTTAAAGACTAATGACTCAACCAGACATGTATTAAATTTACAAGTTGTTATACACTTGTAGTTTCGCAAGTTTAAAAAGCGTCGCTCTCCTTGAAACATTAAGCTAATTTATTATCGGATGGCTTTTCACGCTTTTGGGTGCAAGTACCTTCGCAACTTGTTTACCTTAGGAGGAGAATAGCATTTATAAGTTATATTTCCGCGGTGTGGCTACCTGTGTTTGTACGTGTTATAGAACATAATTTAATTTAATGGGGGTTATAGTGGTAATTAGTACTAGATAAAAGTCACAGCGGGCACTTGATCTGTTGCCTTAAAAATTATGAACGTTTCTTGGACATAAATTGCGCCAACAGGCTCCAAGGCAAGTGAAATGGGACGCAGCGTTTTAAGCTTGCAAGGAAAAATTATTGACTAGCAGCAAACACTAATGTAATTTACATTGTAACCTCGACCTTTCTAAGCACTCTACAAAATGCTGATTATTAATGTGCCGTTCCATAATTGGGCACATCTTCAAATTACGTAACTACACACACAACACACACACGGAGGAAATGGTTTATCTGAAAATTGTTAGGAAATTGTTTAATAAAAAAAAAAGTCGCAAAAGTGGAGGACGATGATGGCGGCGGTGGTGGTGGTGGTGGCGAGTGGGAGCGACTAAGTGATGTTTAATGGCACCAAGGTCAACCTGGATCCAAGTCGGTTGGGTTACTCGCATTTCCCCCACACCTACTCAGCCAACAAATATAATTAGGTGGCGGCAAACATCTCGCGCACCTGAGTATGTGGGAAAATGAAGCTGGCAGTTTGAGCTCGAGGCGGAGCCGTGGCATCAGAGGTGGAGGGGGATGCCATCACGTGGGCGCGCGAGAGTGGAATCTTCAGCTCGGCTCTCAAGTCGCTGATGGATGATTGCACCTAAGGCTCATCCATTTGCTTGGCGCTGCGCTGTCACCGTCCGCAATCGAGATAAGTAGGGGGTTAGGAAACATGGGGGTCTTTGGCAGTGAAAGATGGGCACGATAAACTGGAATAATGCATCTTGCGCGCGCCGGCTTCAAACTTAGGCTTATGGGTTCCGCGACGGACGGTCAACGCCGGGTTAACGAATCGAATTTTTGCTGAGGCAAACAGCCCACGCCTACTCGATGAAGTGGACCGAGTTTAGTCGACGCAGCCTTCCATGGCAGATGCACAACACTCACTTCACCACCCAACCAACCTTCGATCGCAGCATCGCAAAACACTCAACACATTTTTCATCCACAACAAACTCGCTGTCGATTTTCGAGCACAGAACCATTTTTTTTTATCTTCTTTTTTTTTATACAAAAAAAGGATTAGAATAAAATTTACACTTACCCTTACACTTTGCCGAGCTCTATCCCATCTGGTAGTTTATAAAAACTGTAACAGAACACAAGGGAAAGCTAAGGCAAAAAGATGGCAACGTCACGTGATGGTCGTTTATTGAATAGAAGGCCCCTTCTGGTGCCATTTCCATTGGTGCTTGGGATCTTGTTCTATGTAAGGGGGGTTCCCTCACCTAAACATTCGCAACCCTCATCCTGAATTTCAATAGCCAAAGTCCCCTCCTCCACTCGCAAAATGGACACCTTACAGTAACACTCCCAAAATCCCGACATTTTTCTCTCCTGAGATGTACAGCAAGGTTTCGTAAAGTTGAAAGATAAAAAAAAATCACCTGCGAAGATAGGATCGTTAAGAGAATATTAATCAGTAAAAAAGTGAAAGGCATATAAAAAATACACGCACCAGGACATAACTCAAACTGGCAAAGGAAGCAAGAAATCAAACTGTAAAATATATCACTTAAAAAATATTTCATGACGGATTAATAAAAAAAATATAAATATAAAAAAAGGTGGTAATATTATACATTGGTAATAGATAATTAAAGCTACACTTAAAAAAATGTAAACAAACCAAAAGTCAAAACAAAAAACAGTTTCTGTGTGGAAAATAGAGCATGAATGAAATTTTTGCGCTTTGCATTTAATTCAAAGAAATTAACCCGGAAACCAAAGAGTTTGTGCCCATTAATTCATCACAAAGTGAAACCTTTATTGAAAAATGAATTGCTTCTCTGTATTCGACCAATGATTTCCTGTTTCTAATGAAAATGGACTAAGTAAAAGCCACCAAGCATGAAAGCCTGCTGCGGAGGAAGTTGCGGAGAAAGAGAGAGAAAGAGAAAGACGCTTTTCTCTTTGCTTGTGCAAATGCTCGGTTTTCTTGGCTTTGCTCCAATTCAACTCGAGCCAACGATTATTTACTCAGGGTCGAAACACACTCCACGTCCACACCCTTATCAATAATGCCATGCGAAAGAAAAGAAAAAAAAAAGCAAAGAAGAAGCGAAGAGAAGAGAAAAAAAATCAAGTCGTGTTATCAAAGTGGACGGGAAGATCCCCATTAGGGTCTCTGACGAGCTGGAAAAAAGTGCTACAAATATAGTGAGACAACTTACAGCTGCACTAACAAAACATATAAGCGGAGAATAAAAAATAACAAATGTATATATATATATATATAAAAAAAAAATCTAAATATGGAAAAATATGGAGGAAATCCTTTTTAGACTATCACCTGTCAGTTTATATAATAAAAGATTTGACGATAACATAAAATAGAAGAAGGAAAAACACACTTTTTGATGGTTGTTTACAAACATTTCTTCAATCGAGGGCGTTTAGATTGAATTTTTATTCGATATTTTCTCCCTTTTTTTAATTTTAATTTTGTTTTATTCTTATGGGGGTTTTCGTAATGGCGGCGATGGCTCCTCCTCCTTTTCCTATGTCGATGATGTACGCTGCTTCATTTTCCTATCGAATTTCTGCAAAGAAACGAAGAAAATTGTTTGGGAAAATGAGAATTGATTGCGAGGAGAAATTTCGTGTCGTGGATGTGAATGTAACATTTGTGAGTGAATGGGTAAATCGAGAGAAAGTCGTTTGGATCTCTGTTGGCCGCCATTGTGAACCAATGGAGGTTATTTCTCCCCTAACTGGCGACGGGAGATCCGTCGACGACCCCGCCGACTTGTGAGTTCTATTGGACTCGCGATTCGATTGGTCGAGTGGTCAGGGTTCACAATTAACAGACGGTTTACTGTTTTTAAAGGAGCACAAAGGGGGGAATAAAATAATAATGGGTGAGGAACAAAGTCGAGTAAATCCTATAAATTTCAAACTGTTTTTGGTGTGTTATTTTCGTCAGGAACTTGGGTTTTGTTGGAAACGAATTCTTCGTTGCACAACGCATTTTTTTCCACAAAGTTCAGTGTGAATGACTTAAAAAGTATTTCGAGTATTTGTTGATAATTATAAAATGGTAATGGTCTAATTATCGGCACAATTAGAAGGTTCTGTTAAAACACATTTAGGAGAATGTAATTAGTTAAAAAGAAAATAGCATTTCATCCTGTCACATCATAAATTCCGCCACAAATAGATAACATACCTAGCTCAGATTTACGAGCTCACAATATTACACAACTGTGAGTGTTGAGATAAATAGAATTGTTTTTAAAATAATTATTTCTCCTTTTAAAATGGAAAAATAGGGGATAATGATAATTCCAGTTTATTTTTAAAATTTCAAACCTGCGGAAGGAAAAAAAATTAAACGTTTGTGGAAAAATGCACGAAAAATGATGCAAAGTTGATGGTAAATCTAGTTAATTGGAATCTCTGCAATTAAAAAACATTAAGAGCTTTCACGCAACGCAATGATTAAAATCCAGTAATTGGCACAAATTGGAAATTTTAATCGGATAATCGGATTTAAATCTGCCGTTTGAATTTTTTTAATTCTAATTTTACTCAATTAACGATAAGAAGTTGTATATTTTGAAAATAAAACAAAATAAACATTTAGAAGGTAAAAATGCATCGACAAGTATTTAACACAAAATTGGATTGGAATTATACAAGTGTTGAACAAATGGAATAGTGGCATCCTCCCAACAATCTAAATAATGCAATGTTTACGATGGCTGATAAGATCAAATTGTGCTACTGAATACTTAAATACATAATAGGAGGAACGTTTATTTAATAACTGCAAATTGCTTTTTGCCATAATAAAATAGTAATTTACAATATTCAAGGTTTGGGTTAAGGAACATTATGTCCTAGATTTTGCCTTGTTTATTTTTTATTTATTGGTTGTAACTGAAAATTTATATTTCCTGGGAGTAATCAGCATGCTGTGATAATCTGCAGAAAAATTTTCATTTTCATTTAGACATTTGTACAATTTATTGATTCTTTTTTTTAATTTATGAATTCAGTTTTGTCATGGAAACTGTTAAGGTACCAAAGGTCAAGCATGTATTCACTCGATAAATTTTATGACAACTTATACCAGTTTATGGGGAGAAATATGCTAAGAATGTCAAACAGAATACTATATTTATGATTTAGTTTCACTGGGCCAAGGATTCTGATAATAATCTACGAAATCAACTGGATTTTAAAGTTTTCGAATTTAGGCCTCTAAAAGTTTGCCATAATATTTGGAGAATGTTGTTAATAAAGACACACAAAGGGTGGACAACAAATTAGTTTGAAAATTATATTAAAATTTTAGCTAATTGAGCCTTAGTCGTAAAGTTTATGGATTCATTCATTCTGTATTGCAACAGGCACAAAATGTGATAAGTTGACTCACAATATTACATCAAACCACAAGTCCACAACCACAATGAAATAAGGACAGTTTTATGGTTGAATTCACATTATATTGCCAACTTTATGATTAGATTATGGACAACTGGAGCAATCAATACTAATTTCTAGTACTGTATACACAAAACCAAAAGAATGCTAGAAATTGTAAGTTATGTAAGACTTTGGTTTGTCACAGTTGAGGGCACAGTATGAGCTCCGTGTGTTATATACAAATTTCATAGCTAAAATGTGTAATATATCAAAGAAAGTGAAGTATTCAACCAAATTTTGGAATTTCTATATATTATTTAACCTATGGGTTGGACATAATTGGAAATTTTCTAGATTTAATTACTATGGTTGTTATCAAATGAAAAAATTATTTTTAAATTACATAGTCTAACCCACTATTATTTTTCATTATATAACATTTAAAAAATATTTCTTAGCGAGAATATAGATTCTTTTATAGAACATTTTATTTTGATTAAATATATATGAATAACATTTATTCATTCAACATTTTTAAATTTTTGTAAAATACAGACTGTCCATTCAATTTTTCTAAAGTAAATAGTTGATATATCGAATGACTATGTCATGTTATTAGAAAGGGAATAATTTTAAATTTATCAGTAGAAGTAAGTCTCCCATTTCATATATATTCTTTAATACCTTTGCTTATTACTGCATTTAAATGGCGTTTTGTAATGATATTAGTTATGTAAAATGAAAGAATCTTATTCACGTAATAAGGCACTCTACAGTCTTGAGCTAAGACGTATAATAGCAAGGTTAACTCGTGAATTCAAGTAAATAAAAATATTCATTTTAAAAGTTTTATTGCATAGGCTCCTTAATGAAAACAACTAAGTGAAAATCATTTAAAGTGGATTTTTCTAAGCAAAACTGAAGGCATCCAAATTTAAAATTTCGACATTACCTCTTCAAAGTCGATCGTAAAACTCCCCAAAACGTCATTTTCTGTCAGGCCATATTTAATAGCAACCTCGATGGTTCGGTTTTCCACCAATAGATGGACATACCTCATAGAAAGTTCATCGTTTTTCCGATAGATGTCGTTGAGCAAAATCGAATTTCCGGTTTCGGTTTTTCGCACGCAAATATGCGAATGAGCAAATTACACAGCTCTCACCGTCTTTAAAGCTCGATACTAATAGTTCGGATTCATTTCATTACTTATCCCATAAAATATGTGGAAATTAAATTCTAAAATTAATTAAATCTTAGTTGTAATTAGTAAGAGCCATAACACAACTATTAGACAGCCATTACGAAGGAGGGGAAAAAACTCGACGATACGAGTGCTTTATTTTAAAAAAGAATAAAAATAAAAATAAACAACACCATCAACAAGAAATAAGAAGGCCATTATCCGAGCAATAAACAGTTTTCCCGTCGTAAAAAGACTATAAATTGCAACAGTTTAAAACCACAAGTACCCCATAGTAGTAACAGGACCCAGAGGCGAATGTCAAGGATGGGCCCAGCCATTGTTACATCACAGCGAGATAACTTTTGTCTCCCGGTTGAGCCCTTCGGGAACTAGACTTTGCTTCCGTGGGTTGGGACACTCAGCATGGGTTCGCTCATTTCCTTCTTCTAGTTCACAAACTCATTTCACTCAGTTTGTTAACTCGTGGATTCACAATCCTCTTACTTAAAGTTGATCAACTTTAACCCGTCTCTTTCATTTCGGTAAGGGTGCATTTATTTTTTTTTTTGGATCTTTATTTTTTTTGAAATGTAAACATTGATATTTATTTGCTATTTAATGGGGGATAAAATATCATTATAGTAATAAATGAGACGTAATCTTTTAAGCCTGTTTCTACAAAAAAAAAATATTTTCATTGAACATTGTGTTAGTTAATTCTCTTTTTTGTATTGCCTTTTTTTTCGTTTGGATTTGTTCGGTATAAATCACTCCCTTGGTACACAATGGGTATTTCACGGTAAACTCGGTTTGATAAGATTTAAAATGACTTTTTCTTTTCTCTGTTTTTTTCTTCTTTGTTTTTTTTTTCTTACTTGCATTGTGGAACAAAACAGGAAGAGAATAGAGTGAGGTCATAGACGCATTCTCTTGCCGTGAGAGTGTAGAGATGGGGAGAAAATCGGTAGCGATTCAACAATTTCGGTTTCATGGCAACGGGGGAACCCCATCTTGATCAAAATCACAGAAGGCGGGATCGCTTTTAAAATCCATGAATCCTCCTTCCTGCATTATTTATTTTATATTTATTATATTTTTGTCTCTTTCATTTCCTGGATTAATTATTTAATTATAATCACTCACTGGTCAATTTGTTAGTGAGGAATTGTTTTGAGTGATATAAATTATTTTTATTTAAATTTGAAATTTGTAATGGTTCTTATCTTGGCTGTTTATTTAATTTGTTTTTAAATGTGTGTTTCCTTTGGGTCTGGATGCGTACAATGCTTTTTATTTAGCTCATGAGACACGTATAAAAGATTTATCTGATCTAAGATAACGGTAGTTTATAAAAGGTTGCTACTTATTAACAATTCATTGCGGTTATTATTTGCACTGATGCAAATGTTGACTTAGACCTCATATTAAAACGAGTAATTTTATTGTTTTCATAGACAAGGCAAAGAGATAAATTAAAGAGGAATAACTTATGTAATATAGTATACGGGGGATAAAGTGGCATATTCCATTAAAGATAAGAGGAAAGGAAAGAAAACTAATTTGAAATCAGTAGTATTAAATATTTTTCTTTCTTTTTTATCTAGGAAGCTAATAATTTTATTTGTGGGTTAGTCAATGTCTGGAATAGCAGTACATCATGAAAAAAATTGTGATAACAACGTGCAAGAAACACAGCTGCGACAGAGCTGATCCACAAAAATGTCATAAATAATTGTTGTAAGTTGGCATAATTCATGCAGTTCGAGTTTTTATTTTGCTTGTGGAGCACACAATATGTGAAGAAGAGGCCAGTGCTCTGCTCATGTTATATTCAGTTCCAATCTATCTCTCGGCTCTGACAGAACGGTGTAAATTTCTGGCTCCCTCTTTCTCTGCTTATCGGAAAAGGCCGGTTTCCAGTGATGTAATGCAACCAACACATTTAATTCAATTTGCATGATTTTTCTTCTCCGCACTCCCGTGTAAATTACGATTACTGCCAACTGGACTTAGAATGCCACATATGTTCTAATTGCATGCAAATCTTGAGGCATAACTTAGCAATCTAATAATCTCCTTGCGTGTTAATAAGTGCTGATTTTTGTAAAGAAATTATTAAGATTAAAAAAGAAGTTTCTGATGAAGTTGAGTGTTTGAAATTTTCTTCTCCTTAATTTTTTTTAAAAAGTTTAAAGTGGAAAAACATTAGAAATCACTCGTTATTAATGAAATTTAACGAGTTTAATGAAAGGGTTGATGCTGTGGAATGCAGTGAGAGTTGCACAATTAGGCAAATGATTAGGATAGACAGATGAGCGCTTAGTGCGGTGGTTATTGCGTTGTACTCGCATAAAAACCAAGCGGAAATTCAAGCCTACAGCACTTAATAAATGTTCAGCAAAGTGGAAGATAGAAACACATAGTGGATTTCTCTTTCTCAGTTTGAAACTCATGTTAATTTGGAGTAGTAGAGAGTAGAGGCGTCTTTGTGCGGCTGCGTGTTTTGTGCGTGTACATGTTTATATACCCGTGGGTCGATCGTTGCTAATCGTGCTCATAAAACATTCTTTATCGTTTGCCTGGCAGCCTCCGAATTTCCCGCCACACGGAAGAGACCAAGGGAGTGTGAATGAAAGATAGAAAGACCATTAGTTGTTTCCGTCTATGGTGTGCGCTTTGTTTTGGCGGTGCCAGGCTCTGCCCGTTCCAGCGCCATGTTCAGTTCATCTGTTGTAAAAACAGGGCTCGCAATGCGCACGCTCGTTGGCTTATCCGCTTGACACGCCCATCCATCTTCTTCGGAGGGGACATGTAATTGGTATTAAAATTCATTCCTCACCCCCTCGAAAAATGCAGGAAAAATCCATATTTTCCATTTTTCTCTTCTTTTTCTTTTTCTTCGAATTTTGTTTCAAAATTATTTTTTATTTCGACTGTAAATTTTTTGTTTCGTTGGAAAAATTGTGACGAAAATAGGAAATTGATTTCCAATACGATACATTTATCGATTAATTTCGTAACTCATTAAAGGGGGGAAATAAAAGGTTAGGGTGGGGTGGGCGAGGACCTTACTCTGATTGGTCAATCCGAAAGGGCAAGGAAAGTCTTTTTCTGTCCGCCCTCTTTTCCCTTTCCCACATTTCCAGCAGGTTGAATTTGAGAGTGTGTCTTTGTTCTTGCCGAAAAATGGGCGGAGGGTGTCGTTAGTATGAGTAAGGTAAAACAAGGCGTGCACGTAAGTTCACGGTGTAAACTAATATTAGTGCTCGCATAATCCTCTTGTTGACACAACACGCTCATTTTCCATGCACAAAACACCAAAACCCTGGTGAAACTCAAGGAGTGGATGTTGCGCCTGTGGTCAAGGCCTAGAGTCATCCATCATCCAGTCCAATTAAAATAGCATCACCTCCCTGTTCCATCTTTCATATCTGGAGAATCGCAAGGAGGGGGGTGGTGGCAGTTGTTGGTGGAGCCGGGAAAAAGGCTGCGAGGTTCAAATGCCACACCCTTTATATTACAAGTGCATTAGATCCGAACATCTTGGATCTCGACCACTCACATCCTGCCCTTTGTATTCCAATTACATATGTGCATTACTCTGTCGCAGCAGCATTAAGAGACAAATTAAATCCTTTAGTTTTTTTTTCTCCTTTCTTCTTACTTTTTCTCTTTTTTCGTTTTCAAAGGGCTTAACTCAAGTAACGGTAAGTCTAATGAAAGGGGAACGCAGAGATCAATCATGGGACGATTTAAAGGTACAAAATGAATGTGTCGGGATTATTTGCCAACCCCAGTCACGGAACACGATGCCTGATAAAATCAGACGATGGAGTTTGTGGGGGCGGCAGTCAAGACCACGTATCAAGTGTGTTCGTCAAGGAGAGAGTGAACGGCGCCACCTAACCTGGCAGCGTTCATTTAGACAGAAGAGGAGAAAAGAAGCTGGCTATATTGGAAAAGGGCCAATAGGCAGTCTCCCAATTTTCGGACAAGATAGCAATGAACGGGAAAGATAATACACTATCATCTGAAAAAAGAGGCTTGTCTCTAAGGCAATGAATCTTTTCTTTCTCGAATTTTTGTCATCTTCAGACTCTTTTCAAACTGGTATTTGGTAAAAAGCAATTTTTCTTAAATGAAATTTTAAAGTGGGAACAAGGTTTTTGTTATATAGTTGACTTTTTTCTTTTTTTTCTTTTTTGCCCCTGCTGCTGGGTTGCGAAGATGCAACGATAGTATAAGAAAGATTGTATAAAATGTGAAATTGACCGAGTGCTGTAGAAAAGAATAGATTTGCAGTCAGCCCCACAGCTCCTGGTGAATTTTGAATTTCAAATGAATTATTGATTCCCCACTCGCAAAACGAACTTTTCCCCGTTCACATACATATACGAACGAGAAAGGCATCTGTGAATTTTTCAGAAATAATTTTGATTTCAACCTCCCACTTTTTCCCCCACCTGCCTTGCTCCCAACCACCCCCACACATCGTCGAACACAAAAGAAAAATACAAGGAAATTAAATCCTACCTCCAGTTAGCTTGTTAAGAGGAATGTAAAAAATGTTTTCTCAGACCCATTTTGAATTTGATCGATCGAAATTTTGAACGGTCGTGAAACGTGGGAAAATTACATTTTTCTGGATAATGAATCATCGACGAATACAATTTTCTAATTACTTTACATCACATATTTCATAAAAAATGCTTGACCTGAGGTGTAAAAAAGAGACACCATACACGCTTATTGATTTTCCTTACCCTCAAACGTTCCACCTATTGATTTTAAAGCAGTCATTTGATAACCCACCAACCGACTCATTCTTATCCAATAAATTTAGTACATAATTTTTCATGAGAAAAAAAAAATTGGTATTTCAATTTTCAAACACACTTAAAAAGAGTGAGAAAAAAATAAAAGAAAAACCTACCTTTGAAGGAAATGTCTATCCAACGTGCTGTCTTGCTCGTCCACTGTCCACTGACTCTTCAAAACCTTCCTCTAGACCCCTATTACTTAACAATTACGACCATGTTTTGGCCTTTTAGGCAATTTTACATGGGGTCCTGTTGTGCAAGCACAATGGGAATGTTGGTGCAAACACAAACAATAGTTTTAAACCCCACCCCTTTTTTTTCACCAGAGCACCAACAAATAAAAAAAAAAAATAAAAATCTCTCACTTTTTCCACCCCACTGCTGTTCCGATACGTGTGTGAAGTTGGCTCACCCACATTATGCCACCGGCTTGAAACTTTAGTACTGGTTAGTTCTCTGTTAGTACTGCTCAGTACTAAAATTTGAGCGTTAGTACTGTATTCCTTTATGAGATATAATCAAAATTCAATTGGTGAGCCAACTTCACACATGCACACCCACTATAGCCCCCGGGCCTGAAACGTTAATACTGGTTAGTACTCCGTTAGTACTGCTCAGTACTAAAATTTCAGTGTTAGTACTGAATTCGTTTATGAGATATTGCAAATTTAAACAAAAATTTCATTTTTCGTAATTGCTGTTGTAATTGACCCCTTTCGGTGACGTCACGATTTTAGTGGCGCCCCCATGGTGGTAGATTGCAGAACAGTCATATGGGGGATTCTAACCCTCGTTCTTCTAACTAACCAGTACTAAAGTAGTAGTACCATACTAATCAGTACTAACCAGCGTACTACTAACGGAGTACTAACCAGTACTAACGTTTCAGGCCCGGGGGCTAAAGTGGGTGGGCTGGTGTGAAGTTGGCTCACCAATTGAATTTTGAGGATATCTCATAAACCAATGCAGTACTAACGCTCAAATTTTAGTACTGAGCAGTACTAACAGAGTACTAACCAGTACTAAACTTACAGGTCGGGGGGCTAAATATGGGTGTGCATGTGTGAAGTTGGCTCACCAATTGAATTTTGATTATATCTCATAAACGAATTCAGTACTAACGCTCAAATTTTAGTACTGAGCAGTACTAACAAAGTACTAGCAAGTACTAAAGTTTCAAGCCGGTGGCATAATGTGGGTGAGCCAACTTCACACACGTTCAGACTTGATAGATTCAAATAAACTTCTGAACTGATTATTTACCCATCTGATATTGATGATATTGATCTGACTGTGATTGTTTACATTATCCAGTGCGGTCCAATGCAAATCCAAAAGAATTACCTAGGATAAAAAATAAAATCAATAATTTTTTGGTAATTTATTTTATATTTTCTAGTAAAGAAATCTACAGTTACGAAACACGATTTATTTCTAATTAACAAAATTGAATTAAAAATGTTCTGTCCAACCATAACCTCCTAAAGGAGGTTATGGTCCAACCAACACTGCAGTCTGCGTTGCATTGTTGTTGCATTTCGCCACAGGAGGTCGCCTTTTTCACTCCTGGCGTCACGCATCAAACACATGTTCATTACTCTCCATTTTGAAATCAACTTAAAATCGACTAATTTCATCCAGAAACGTTCCAAGTCTATATTTAATTGTACGTTCACATTCGGTAAGCCACATTTCATTTCAGAAGATTAAAAAACGAGCTAACATTGAAATTGTACTTTCAATACAGATTGATCCAATCATCAAACGAGAAAAATATTTGGCCAAACACGAGATAACCATTCACTCAGTCGCTCAGGCATTTAATACCGAGATGGAGTTCGCCAACTAACGAATCAAAAGATTGAAAGGACGAATTGACATGGATTGACAAGGATAAACAAATCAGAAACTACTCGGAAAATGAAATGTGCAAGGCAATGTGGTTCGTTTATGAGAAAAAAAATCAAGTTTCAAAAAAATTTTATTTTAAATTTGAAGATAAAAATCAGAATATCTTCCAAAGACCATAAAAAATTAAGCAATTTTTGTTTGCTTAAGAAAAACTTAACCAAAAAATGATATTCAAAAAAACTACTCTATAAAGAAGATTTCAAACTGGCTGAAATCTGCTGTTAAACATGTTTAAAAATGCTCTTGTTTACTGTAAGCTTATTAACATGCTTTATTCAAGGTATTTGTATTCAATATGTTATATTTGAGGGGTTGAGATGCTACAGTTTTGCTTGATGTGTTCACGACGTTCTGTGTTAAATATTTAAGATATTTCATGTTCAGGGTTCATATTCATGGTTTTGAACCACTAATTTTTTTAATTCAAAATAATGTTTTATTTATTTTATAGTGCGTTGGGTGAATTTCTGCTTTTGATCTTTCCACTTGAGCAGAAAAGAGCTTATGATTGGTCAATAATAAACTAAGCAAATAATTTAATTTAAACAGGAATTTCATGTGAATACAGTTAAATTAATTTTTAAATCATGTATACCGTACCGTACGCATTTCTTAAATTTTATTTAAGCTACTTTATGGGATGGACTAAATATCAGGTGTATGGTGTACGAAGTCATGTGACTTTTTCATTGCACAGCACAGCTAATATCGAATTTGTTATCAATTTTTTTATCGGGATTACTTCGCTTTTATTCATTTATACACGATTTTTTTGTTTTCTTTCCGAATTTGATGTGTATTTAAAAGATTTCCTTTAATGAATAACATGACATACTAGCAAGTGGAAAATCCATAGAAATAATTTGTTTTTTTCTATACTTTTATCTTCTATCTTTGAAGTTAACTTGACATTGGTTTATTTTTTCCAGTTTGGTTGTGTCTGTGGTGTCTGGGACAATCCACATCACATTCATTTGGGAATTTACTTGATATGATGTTTCTCAGGAACAATGAGGATTTTCATTTGCCCAATAATGAAAGTTGTGTATGTTTACAACACACTCACGTGTGAACTGAGATTCATCAGACCAAAGGACCTCAGCAGTAAATCTGTAATCTTCATCAACTTGATGGGGGAAATACTTCCTAGACACCTCTGTGTGGTTTCTTGTTTCTTCCATTACTATAGGCACTGAGCAGAATCTTGGTGATCAGCCTACTGATAATCTTCTCTCTTTCACTTGCTACATTTTCTTTTTCCATATGATGGGGCAGAGAAACTTCCAAGTCCTACTAAGTGGTGCTGCAGCTATCAGGGCGTACTATTGTATATTTCTCTTCTTTTCTCACTTTATTTTCTATTTTCTTGTCTCCATTGTTGATATGGGTTGCTGGTTGTTCCTTTCCCCTTTAAATTCTACAGTGTTTTTTTCGGTTTGTTTTCTCCGTTTTGGGTGTGCCAGTGGTATTTTCTTTCCACTTTGCATTAACTGGTTGTCCCAAAACAATAGAGATAATTGACTTGTATATTTAGGATTGTCTTTCCAGCATTTTTTTATTGATGTTGTAAGCGGAGGAGCGCCTTCCTCCTTCCCGCCATACAGCGCTGCCTAAATGTGGCCATTTTATGTACTAATTTGTTTCTGATTGTTGCGCGCGAAACGTTTTGTATCATTCGCAGTCAGGCCCTTGCATGGGCAACACCAAGTGAGCTTTGCTCACTTGGTCAATAAATTAGTTTGCCAAGTTTTGAATTTTGCTTTTATGTCACATCATTTCTCCTAGCCAGATAGCCATCCAATGCTAAACAGGAGGCCAGTCATACTCTTACATGGCGACCACAGTCAGGATCCTTTCAAAGGAGAAATTCTGATCTGTGTGTGACTGAAAAAAAATGATTACCATTGAAGAAAAATTCCGGAACAACAATGATAAGTGAAAAGTGTGTTTGCTCAGGGAAAATCTGGGCTAGTGTATAACTTCCCCCCATATTTGATGCCTTTCATAGTGTTATTGATAACAATCCCTTTTTTGGCCTTGAAAATGATGAAAA